>JAIUND010000741.1:0-54429 GCA_034699125.1 Gisinianus flammeolus
AATCTCTTATCTTTTTCTGCATCATGATCCCGGATTCGCAAGTCAAATGATGTAAATTTTTTAACCGGCTCAGATGATGAGGAAGTGTCCATTTTCTCCATATTCAATAATTAAATCCAATAATAATCACACTCTAAAATTCCACAATTTAAGTCATAAAATTTTATTAATTACACGTGAAATTCAACACAAAAGACAACACATCAAGTAATGATAAAGAAAAGTTGAAATTAAATGAGCTCACCTTCAATATGTAAATTCGGCTGGAATCCCCAATAAATTGACCAAACTACAATTAAACTTTAATTGTAAATTGTAATTCAATTCTCTCTTATTTTTATTTTTATGTTTTATCGTCAATCGTGCTGGTTAGAAAGCGGGTCGGAAATTTATCCTTGACTTTCCTCCGTTTTTACTCCCATTGTGCAAATGAAATAAGGAAAAATACGACATCATTATAATATTTTGTATTTTGTGATTGGAGATTGAAATTTGATTTGGTATTTAAATTAACAGATTTTTAACATGAGAATTGGAATTTTCTATAAGAGTTGGGCAGGAAGTGACAATCGAATATCCGAGACGTCGTCACAAATGAAAAAATAACTTGAGAGGCAACAGAAGAAAAAGAAAGTTGAAAGCTTATACGTCCACACTTTCTGGCTCTATATATTTTGCCTTTTTTTCATTTTTGTAAATACAAACGAAAAAAACATACGAAAATAGGATTCAGAGTTTTCAAATGTAACCTTTTAATTCAAAGTTTCATCTGTATCATTATGTACAAAAGAAATGGAACATGAGTCATAAATAATAATAATAATAATAATATAGTCTCAATCACTGACGAACAAGTATATATTTAGTACTGTTACGATTCATCCATTAGCATAGATGATGACGGAGTCCCATTATGCCCATATAGTTCTTGCAATTTCTTATAAAATCTTGTATGAGGTAAAAACACTTTGGAACATTCTTCGAGAATCGGTTCTAAAAAAGAATAAATAACATTTCATGATAGCTATAGGATAATGAGCTAAAATGTGTTACGTAAAATTGTATTATCTCTCACATTGATAAGTCATATGTAACAATTGAATCAGAAATTTTGCTTATTTTAGGTTAAACTCCAAACGGTATGATTTACTTGACATAATGGACTTGTTCATATTAATAATGATTAATAATAACGTACGTATTTCATTTTGGTCCAGACATTCAGCTCCAATGAGCATTTGTAAAAGTTGATAAAATCGATTGGAGAGATCCTTGAGAGTTTGTCTGTCCCGGAATTTGTATAATCTTCTGGCTTGTGAATCCAAATCCTTCATGAGAGCCATGAGTTGTGGAATGACTTGAAGTTGATTACCACAATCCGCATTATCCAGTGCATTCAACAAAGCTGCATGTAATCGGATCCCTCTTGACGACTCTCCATTCATTTCTTTGGCTAGACTCCATTTGAATAATTCTGTTGATGAATAAAGGTAAAATTACAATTCCTGGCCACCAGACAGACAGTCTACACAATTGATAATCTGTATAAAAACCACATGTGTGTATGTATTGTATTTGTGTACTGACCGAAAATGGGAGATCGTGGGGGAACAAAACAAATTGAAGGGCTTTCTTCAATCCAACCAATCATTTGATCAACTAGACGTATCGGTGGAACTATAAATTGTCAATAAAATAAAATAAAACTGCATGAAGTTGTACATAATTATAGATATTTGCACAATAATAATGTCAATATGAGATGAATTACATAAATGTATGTACCTTCATCCGAGAACATTTTACTAATGGCTATTAGCAATACAGATGCAAATCGTGGAGCAATTTTGGGCAAATCCGAATATTTATCAGCATTTTCAAGATGAACCAAGTCTCTAAAGAGATCATGAGCTAGATAAAATACATGACGGTCATCAATCCCAGCTTCCTATTGTACAACAACAACATGAAATATTAAAATATTATATTTCCCTGTTTTTGGTTTATGTTTACAAGTGTGGGTTTCATAAAGTAGGATTTACTATTGTCTACTGGGAAATGAAATATTCATAGTACTTATATGTAGATAATATCTACTTACCATCATCCAAGTTCCAATACATTCTAAAAGTGGACCGGATTTACAGGTCACTGCAAGGGATGCCGTCAAACTCAATGTCTTTAAAACAGCTGTAACTATGTAAATGTAGCACAATAATTGAAGGAATCATTATAATTATGACTACTTTTATATTATTGTAGTGTAAACATGAAATAGTGAATGTTGCATATACAAACTCACTTGTAGAGCTAGAAATGAAGAAAAATGTACTAAATAAAGCTTGACGATCTTCATCCTTGTCTACACTGATCAAGTAAGTGTAAATTAGTTCAGCCACTTCCAAATTTTCAAAAATGGTCAATCTCTGTAAGGTCCAAATACACAATTTGTTTACACCATACACATCAGATACTAAATAAGTACATATACGTATATCCAGTAAGTAGAAATGCCAATAATTTATGAACTATTGCTTCAAAGTAGTAGAAAAACATATTATTTACTAACCGAAACTATATTCCCATCCAAATAAGTGAGGTAAAAGACGTAATCATCAACGAATGTCTTGATAGGCTCAGCACGCGGGTTCCATTGTTGACCTTTTGCCTTGAATGCGTAATAAAATTGATCTGAAAACCATAACAAAAGAACGAAAAATATGATTACACTTTATACACTGCAGATATTTAATTAATGTGGAAATTTAGACAATATTCCGCTATATTCTTATGATTTATTCTTACTTATTTTAGTTATCGCTTCTTTGGTCTGCCTTGGAAAATCCACCATCCAAACACAATTGAGGTAAGAGGTCAAATTCGGTGGAGGAGGGGCTGACGAGACTTCCGGCTCATCATCCGACCCAATTTCACCAGGACTTAATGGAGGATATGAGGAATCCGTCATTATATTTTATAGCAATTAAATAACTTTTTTTGGCATTTTTTTCCGAAAATTAAACCCGACCGACGAAACAAAAATAGAATTTATCTGAATCCTTTACCGGCGTCCAAGGACGTCTAGACGAGAGGAATTCTTTCTCTGTAGAAACTTTGTATATGAAGGAAGAATGCTTTGAAATCCCGCGATCATATGGAATGTCTAGATTTGTTTGGGAAAATACTTAAGTTGTGTGTGACTTAATTTTAATTTTTAATTGTGGAATGTGTGTGTGTGCTGTAATATTGAAGTAAGATTATTAAAGTACTCTGATCTGGTTCACAATTAACTCTTTCAAATGAAGATGAAACAACGAGGCGGCTCCGGGACACCCGATTCCCCCGTTGGGAATACAAAGAAGAAACGACGGACTTCGACGGCGGGTTCAGGTGCCAATAGCAATAATAATAATCAAAATCAGGGCTCTTCCTCGTCACCTGCAGCTCAATCATCCTCCATGCCCGAATTAATCCCACCTCCGCCCATGGCCGGCTTCCGCACTTCCGGTTTGTTAAATCATAATTCAAAATTGATTTTGATTGATCATGAAATGAAGAATGAAGTGTCAATTCACATTCACATCCCATAATTAATCTGTAAAAATACAGATTAATGTGCTCGAAATTGGAATAGATACACGTATAATTTAATACAATATAGATATATAATAACGTAAATATATTGTTTTAAATGATCCCTTAGGATTCGGTGACACAATAATTGCTTCCAATCCATTTGACGATTGCCCTGCACCCAGATCCGGAAGTGGAGGACCGCAAGGACCTCCTCCCCCACAACAACAAATGCCACCACATATGAATATGAATTGTCCTCCGGGTGGCCCTGGAAATGGTCCTAGTGGGCCGCCGATGCACATGAGTATGAATGGACCTCCTGGAGGACCTCCTGGGATGATGCAAGGGCCAGGTGGGCCTATGATGATTGCTAGACCCATGAGCGGCTCAAGCAGTCCGATGAGCCCCATGGGACATCAAGGACCGATGCCTGGACAAATGGGACCCATGGGCCCTGGAATGTGTGGTAAGTATAGCATCTCTTCCTTTAACTTACTCGGAATAAAATACCCGCCATCAACAAATTTCTAATAATAATAATTGATGTTGTCTCTTTTAGGACCTGGACCTGGCCCTGGCCAAATGGGGCCTGGACAAATGGGGCCTGGCCAAATGGGGCCTGGACAAATGGGACCTGGCCAAATGGGGCCTGGACAAATGGGACCTGGCCAAATGGGGCCTGGACAAATGGGGCCTGGACAAATGGGACCTGGACAAATGGGTCCTGGACAAATGGGGCCTGGACAAATGGGGCCTGGACAAATGGGACCTGGACAAATGGGTCCTGGACAAATGGGGGGAATGAATAATCATAATAATAATAATGGAATGGGAGGTCAACACACGCCCGTTGGAGTTGGACAGACTCAATGGAACGGACCACCTAAACCAATGCCTATGCAAAGTGGAAAAGTAATGCTACTTCCGTTGTTATCAATAGCATTTGGCTAATAATAATAATAATGTACCTAATTATTTTTGTATCATCTCCTGGTGTATATTTTGTGTATAGATTTATCCTCATGATCAACCCATGGTTTTCAACCCCCAAAATCCGAATGCCCCACCGATTTACCCCTGTGGTGTGTGCCATAAAGAAGTCCATGATAACGATCAGGCCATTCCTTGTGAATCCGGCTGTAATTTTTGGTTCCACAGGTAAGAACAAGTTTTATTTTTTTTACCAACTCCGGCACTGGATAAAAGTTACTATAGATTTCCATATATTTATACGATGGAACTATCTGACACTGTGCGTGCATTGCTAATATAACTTATTATTATTATGTAACTGTAATATTTGTTGCAGAGTTTGTACAGGACTAACAGAGCAAGCCTATCATTTTCTTACACAAGAAGTCTATGCAGAGTGGGTTTGCCATGTTTGTTTGACAATGAAAAACATCCCTCTCGTCAAATTCAAACCATAGCTGATACTTTCCACGTCATTTTCTAGTCATTTAGGGTAAGCAAGTACGTGTAAATATTTTCTTTATCTTGCCCGGTTGTCCAGTTTAGTTGTTGTCATGGTCTATACTTGGGAATATCTAAATATTCACATTCATTCATGAATAATACAATACAGCGAACAATACAGAAAATAAAATAAATGAATTTCATTTCAGAGCAGAAGAGTAAGAGGACCAAACCATTTCCGGTTCCAAACAAAAACAAAAGAAACTTTTCCTTCAAAAGACTTTACTTTTATGCTTTTAACATTTTGAGGAGTCGACTTCAATGTAAATAAATAAATAAATAATACTTACTATGGACAATCCTAATTATGAATAAAATTTCACCGGAAAATCAACCAGAAAATGCTCAACAAACAACAACACAAAATGAAAATAATACTCATAGTCATTCATCTTCTATATTCAAATCTGATTCAAAGACATCAAAATCCGGACAAGGACAAGCGACAGCGACAACGGCAGAAAAAAATGATGCTCAGACGAATAAAGATAAAGATGCAAATCGACTGGAAAGTTTTAATCCCTGTATAATATTCAGGCAGAAGATTTCTCTGCGAACGTGGTGTAAATTTATTGGAGCTATCGAGATTGTAAGTACAACCATTATACATTTAATATACATGCACATTCTAAATAATTAAATACTTGAGTAATAATATAATATTATTATTATAGTTAAGTTATGTAATTATCAATTTGATTTATTTAATGTATATTATAGGTTAATCTTTCCAGGTAATCTGGTTTTGGTTCGTCATAATCATCCTTATACTTCGTTCAGTTTTGTTTACCACAAATGAAGATGTGGAGGCGGATGTTTACCCAGTAAATCGTCAATCAAAAAATCGAAAGTCAAGAAAAAGTCCTTTTGAGATTATAAACAAATACTTCTCCGGATCTTATTCACATAATATTCAAGGCAGGGGAAAGGAAAATAGTTCCAAATCAAACTCCAGCATGATGACGGATTTAAAGCCACGTATGTATGTACTGTAGTATTTACATGTACAATAAAATAAATTATACGGTGCATAACCTATTTAAATTATATTATATATTGACTTGCGAATTTTAAATACAAATCTGGATATTTGTATCTCGTTTCTCTGTAGTCTTTTATGCAAACTTTTGCGGGCTCATGGCTTTGAGTACAATATCAGGGATTCTTATGCTGGTGGCAGCTGCAAAGGTAAAAGATCTTCAAAAGTCATAATAATATTATTATTATATTTAGAGAATAGATTATGAGTACAAACATTTATGAATTTTCTTTGTTTTTGACGGACTCTCCTTTTTTAGCGTAGCAAACCCGTCTGCCTTGTTCATTCCGTCTCAGCCTTCGCCACTGCAATTATTTGTGCCCTCTTAATTGCATATCTCACCCTCAAGCTGGACAGTAAATCCTGGCCATTTATTATCATCTTTGGACTCGCGTTTACATGCTACGTGTTTTTCTCTGTGTGTAGTGTCGGTCTATTTACTCAAATCCGAGCAGGAGTTTACAATGATTTGGATGATGTTGATGATGAGGATCAAGTTCTATCAAGTACTGATGATGGTGCTCCTCTCGCTGTAGGAAAATATAAGAAATGGGATGTTATTCGATGGAACAAGAAAGACAAATACAAGAAAGCCCCGCCAACAACCCCGAACCAGCAACATCATCAAAAGACTAACAACAAGAATCAAAACTTTATTAGTAAACAATGGAACCAACTGAATTTCTCTTTTCACAAACCCAAACCCAAACCACCTGCAAATGTAATTGTGACTAAAAACCACCCAGTCAAACCTCATGATACAACAATATTAGTAAAACCACCACCACCTCCTAAACCACAATCACCACACGAACAACATCATAATCATGCTGAAAATGAGCACCAAAAACCTACACCTACACATCATCATCCAGGAAAAGAATTGCCCGAGGAAAAACACCCGGAGAAGACAACCACCAAGGAAGCCAAGGACACGAAATCACAGGATTCTGGACATGATTCTCACAAATCCGATGACTCAAACGACTCTCAAAATATTCGACCTTCTTCAAAATGAACAATGTTTGAATGTATGTTTTTCTTTTTCTCTTTTTATTGTATTGTAAAATATACCTTTTACCAATTATTTCTACTACATACTTCTGAAAGTTAGCAATAAAAATAAGTTTTTTGATTTTCTTTGTAATTTAGTAATTTGTAAATATATTTGTGATAAGGAAAAAAGGAAGCTGCACAGTTTTTTTCATGTACTTTCATTTGACTTTTAGTTTTATTAGAGGCTTTAGAGGCGGGGGAAGTTAACTTTTCCCTGACTGGAATTCGTCAAATCATTTGATGCATTCATTATTCATTTACAGTTTTTACATCATTGTTTGTACTCTTATTTTGTAATGTATTGACCATTTGGTTCTAGAACCTTTTCATGCATGTAAATGCATAAAACGATTTTGATTGCACGTGGACATGGATTTTGACTCTGTATATATCTATTTAAACTATATAATTATGTAATTTCATTCAAGTCGCATTCTTAATCGTATACATTTAACTTCATTTAAGTATGTAAATATGTTCATGAAACAGGAATAATTATTGCTATTCGTAGAATTTATTAATGTCTCGAGCTATAACTACCCGACGGATCTCTGACGTTCCAGCACCAATCTCATACAATTTAGCATCACGCAAGAATCTCCCAGTTGGATTGTCGTTGATGTAGCCATTCCCTCCTGGAAATCATATACAAACAAATATAAACGATATATAAATACTTGGTCAATTTCTGGAATTTCGATTATTATGTATTCATAAGAACACTAAACTAATTAATTATGAGTCTATATATTTATATAAATTATTATAAATAATAAATAATGTATTATATTGTGGCTTACCCAAACATTGAATGGACTCGAGTGCCACTTGAGTTGCCTTTTCTGCTGTGAATAGAATCACGCCAGCGCAATCCTAAAAAAGAATTAATGGAATAGAATTCCTTATCGTTAGTAATTTTCTTATTTAATTGATTAATCGAATCCTTCATGGACTTGAATGGAAAAATACCTTTCTATTATAATGACCAAGGTCACAAGCTCTGCCGACATTGTACAAATAACTTCTTGATGCACTCAAAGTCGTGTACATGTCTGCGATTTTACCCTGTGGAAATAATCAAATTCCTTTTTTAAATGCGAAATGCAATAGTTTTGATTGCTAAAAATATCTCAGATCGTTCATTTAGTATTTTCTCAAACCTGCATTAATTGAAATTCTCCAATTTTCGTATTGAATTGCTTTCTAAAGTGGACGTAGTCAAAAGCCACATCCACGGCTGCCTGCATTATCCTATACAATTAACAATTTTACATTATTTAAATAGCATTCTTTCGACTGTCGAATGTCGATTCTATACGTATTTAGTATTTGATATTAAGTAATTGAGAAAATGTGAATATATAATTTACCCGACGGGTCCAGCAGCCAACACAAGTCGTTCCAAATCAAGTCCACTAAATAAGACGTAAATTCCTTTATTTACCTGCCCCAAAATGTTGCTCGCTATTTACAATTTTACAATCAAACCGTAAAAAATGAATAGAATTTAATTTTCCCAATACAATACAATACACATGTGTTATAAATATAATATGTACTAGATATATAAGATAAAATTACAAAATGAATTTCATTTTACCTGGGATCCGTAAATCTTCAAAAATCAGTTCACCCGTATTTGAACCTCTCATTCCGAGTTTGTCCAACTTTCGGCCCACTGTAAATCCGGGTTGATTCGTCTCCACAATAAATGCTGTCACTCCGTGAGCTCCTTTCGTCACATTCGAGTCAGTTTTGGCGTAAACCTATATAATGATTTCAATTCCGTATACATAAACATAATTATACTTAATATCAACGTTTAACATTGTAAGTATTTCCGTTTTCCTTACAACGACGACATCCGCATCTTTAAAATTGGTAATCCAGAATTTGCTTCCATTTAGAATGTAATAATCTCCGTCCCGAACCGCTTTCGTTTTCATACTGACAACATCTGAGCCCGCATTCGGCTCGGACATTGCCAAAGCTCCAATGTGTTCGCCAGAACAAAGCTAAATCAAATTATATAATACAATATATTACATATACAATATTTACTTTTAAGTGTAATTAACAATAAGTAGCAGTATTTATAATTTCAATTTGTATAGGTATATTTTATGTTCACCTTGGGAAGGTATTTTCGTTTTTGTTCTTCTGTCCCATTCCGACTAATTTGACCGAGACATAAATTAGAATGAGCTCCATATGACAGCCCAATGGAACCACTTGCTCGGGATAATTCTTCCATGATTAGGATTTGGTCCATGTAGCCGCCGTCGGTGCCACCATATTCGGATTTGGCTGTGATCCCTAAAAGTCCCATTTCCCCCAATCGCTTCCAAAAATCTCTCATCGTCTCAAAATTATTAGTTTGATCAATCTCAGCAGCGAGTGGAGCCAATTCCTTTTGACAAAAGTTGAACAATGTTTGACGCATCTGCACAGTTAAAAAGTTAAAGTTAAATGAACCACACATAATAAAATCGTTAGTAAAAAGCACAGTATATATAATTTTCACATTTTATCAACAATAATAAAAATCCATGTAGGTAACTTTACAAAACTTTATTCTTTATTATCGTTGGCGTTGGTTGTATTGTTGTTTAGCTTACTTGCTGTTGTTCTTCATTCAGCCCAAAAATGACGTCGTCAATTGGGTAAGTACTCAAATGTCTCGTGCTGTTTCCGCAAGTCATCCCGAGTAAGGAACTTTTGGATTTTACTTGACATAGTAATTTCCTCGTGAATGTCAATGTTCTCATTTTTAAGGAATTTTTGTAAATTAAGTATAAATTATTGACTAGTGTGAATAATAATCGAAATCAAATAGAATAGAATAATCAAATCTGTATAATATATACAATACTTTTCTCTCAAAAAATTCGCTTCAAAAAGCTCAAAACTTTTTACACACAATAAACTAACCACAGACAATCCGATGTGAAATGTATAGAATATAGAAATCCGATTGTGCAATAATGTAATTGATTCCCACTGGATATGCTGCTTGTCTTTATTTAATTATATTAAAGCGTGTGCAACTCCTCAGAAATTCCAGTTTTTGGAATCCCACATGCACAGTCAAATAAATTGAGAGCGATCATATATGCAATCAATTTTTTTTTTCAAAGGTTTTTCTAAGGTGTAAATCCGCTTTCGAAATTCTAAGACAAGGACGCCTGAAACGTCAACGTCTATAAACTTATATTATTATTATTATTATTATATTCCTCCATACGCATTTCCCTCAAAATTCATGTTGACTTTTTTCAGTTACTCCGCGCAGTCAATGCAGTATAGTAAACGTGTGAAAACTGACAAAATTATAATAATTACATAACAAACACTTTTATTTAAAAGACTTAAAACCACAATTTAAGTAATTTTATGGATAGACAACAGATAATTACACCAAATATTTAATTGCACAGGTACATTGAAATATTTACTATTTACACAGTTAGCTTACAATTAAGTAAGGTTAAAATGTATTCGCATAGGTGTATATATATTTTCAATAGAAAAGTAATAATGAAGAAAGGAGGAGGAGAATGCTTCTGAAGGTGGTGAGGAGGATGGCTCCTCCCGAATTACATCCATCCGGATGATTACAACAGAGAATGGACACATCCTTGACATGAGAAGAAATCTCGGTGAGGCTCTCAAACGAGGGCGATGAAGGATCTAAAAGTTCCTTGACGTCATCACAATTCCCATGTTTTAAAGGGTCTGTGGACATAAAACCACTTCGAATCACAACTTTCTTCTCATCCGACTTGGTTTTCCCTCTCAATGTGACACAATAAGGGTACGTCGTCGTTGGGTCCTCAGGAGTCTCCGTCGTTGTCGTCCTCATCGTCATCGTCGTGGCCGATGATGGGTCAGTTGTCTCCGTGTCGTCTTCTTCGGATGTGGTTCTGAGCGTTGTTGTGGATACTCCAGAAGAATCTTCATTGTCCTGCAATAGTATTTCCTGTAGTGTCGAGGATGTCTCAGATTGAATCCCATTTTCACACTCATTCCTTGACTCACTTGAATTCAGTCCAAGTTGGAGTTGGAATTTATCAATGAGAAGATTCAGCTCCGAACTCTCCGTGTATTGACACACGTGACATTTGAGACCTGTGTTTGTTCGAGGAAAAAATTAAATTGTGACACAATTAATCAGTGTGGATTTTGATTGTAGTTTTAATTTGATATTTCTACCCACAGTTTTGTTTTTGTTTTTACCTGAAGCTTTAGTCCATCCGGCTCCACTCAAAATCACAATAAGAAGGCTGACGAATTGTGTGAAATTCATCATTGAACTTTTGGTTATTCGATACAATAAAAATTATAATACAGTTTTTCTATTTTAATTTTCAATTGCGTCTATGGCTGGAACTGGAAATATGTTCATAGTTTGCCAAATTAAACTCTACTGTGAACTTTCCCATGTACGAAAAAACTCGCTCTTTCATTATTCTCTGCTCATTGTCACAGTTTTCACGGACAGAACTTTTAAGTCACTGTGTGTAAAACAAAGTATTGATTTCTCTTAAGTACTTATCTGCATACACAAGATAACAAAGACAAGAGAGCTTTTTATCTCATTTTTCTCTCCCCTTGTCGGTTTTTATTTTAATTGCACATCCATCGGAGCATCGGACAACCGACAATCGGTTCGGATAACACAGGTGCGGCAAAGACTGATTCGGGGTTTTCAAAAGGACAAGGACATTTCCCATTTGTGTGTAAAAAAAAGTGTAAAGAAATAATGACGGGCTCATAAAATTCTTTATTGTCAATGTGCAATGAATTTTCATATCAAAAAACGTAATTCCACATATTATTTGACTTTGTAATTTAATAGCTATCCGATTAAACTTGAACTTGAATATTTGCTATATGAAGTCCTCATATAAATATCATAAATCATGATTTGCAATAATACAAAAAAGGTCAGTTAATAAGTGTATTGAGATTGAGACAAAAATTGCGCATTTAAACTGAACTCGCAAATTCGCCGCCAGGTCATAAACCGGAGATAAAGAAAACGTATATGAAAATACGGTGCGGTTTGGCTTTACTTGGCATAACTTTTATCTTTATTTTTTCATATGACTAAAAAATGAAATCAATCTGATTTGTAATAATTTTGTGCGAAATGGTGAAAGTTACGTGGGTGAAGTTTTCCGTATATATATTTACGGAGAAAGTCCGTAAAACCACAGTCAGGAATTTTATTGAATATTCACATTGATTGCATATGGTTTAGAATCCAATCGTGAAAGAAGCTGATTTCCGTATAAATTCCCGGGTAGAATGGTCTCGCACATCCAAGCCCCTTTGAAACGATCCCCACAAGAAATTGGGTCTCATTGATGGTGACGGTTTGAGGTCCACCTGGAAATATTTCCAGGTTTATTCCCCAAAAAAAAGAAGGATACTTAAAATTACCAAAAGGAAATTTAGGAAATGTGGGTTACATTTAATTAGAGATGATGTGACTAACCACTGTCACCAGAGCAGGAATCCTTTCCTCCAGTCTCAAATCCGGCACAATTCATAGTTTGCTGATCAAACTGAATGCTCCCATAATAATACTCACAGTCCGAATCCGGGATGAGAGGGAGATCCACTCGACGAAGGATATCCGAATGCGTGGGAGAATCATGAGAAATTTTCCCCCAACCACTCACTTGACTATTTCCTATCATAATCATAATATGTAGAGCCAATTATTACGCAGTATTGATTGTCGTCATCTCTCTTGACATTGAAAGTGAAAGTGAAACTAAAACTGAAAAGAAAGGGTTATGACTTACCAGTGGCTAAGAAGTGACGTGGTGGGATGGAAATGACGTTAATGAATTGGTTGAGGTTGAAAGGGACGAGGAGATGAATGAGAGCAATGTCATTGTACAAGAGATATTCATCCGAATTGAAATGTTCATGTATGATGATGTCCGTGATGGTTCGGTACTGTTCCGGCCCTTCACTTGCACTAATCCGATGTTCACCCCCAACAATGGAATAGTCTGTAATATTTTGGAGGAGACAGTGAGCGGCGGAGATGGCCCAGGATTCGTGGACAAGAGTGGCCCCACAGAATGGTCGACCTTTGTGTAGAATCAGGAGCTGATATGGCAATTCCCCACCTTCTGCTTCCGTCCCATTCACTATTTTTATTATTATTTTATTGTCCGGCTCCTGGCTCTCTGTTCTTTCAATTGTTTCAAATGTTTCAAATGTTCCAAGTGCAACTGAAAATTGAATCCAAATAAGCACAATAAGGAAACTCAAACCAGGGATTCTCAACATTGCGTGAAATTGTGATGAGTTATTATCATACAACTTAATTATATGACAAAAAGTCCAATTGACAACGACAGTCCGTCTCGTCTCGCTGCAACTTTATAAATTTATATATACATTTCATTTTCAAGCAAAGTCAAAAACAAACAACCTTTATTTGTTATCGTTTCATGAATCCTATAATTAATCAGTGTTACATTATCCGTTACGATTTCTACCGATTTCATAGGAATTCAGGTTCAAAACTGTGCATGCACTTGACTCTTCATTTGGTTATCGATTATCTATACTTACAGTCTGTGAACTCTGAATGCTTCGGTGCGTTATCTAAAATATCACATATACATTCATACATATAAAATGGCATTCATTGCACTCTGGCAGGATTATTTACATATAAAATTCCAAGAGCTTTCCGTATATATTTAAATTAAATCGCTGCATTCCGGTCATTTGCCTTTGCAAAGGAAACTCATATAATATTGACACAAGATGACACCCAAATTCTCTATAATTGATTATTGATTATTGATTCTGAACACGTAAAATATGCACCCGAAATCAAAATCAATCTCCATTCATGATGTTAATGAACGAAAATTGCATGAAATATACGACGAGGACGAGACCCAAAAGTCAATTTGTAACAAGTTTTCCTTGTTATTCAATGATGAAATGAACAGTGTTTTTCCTTGTGATCACTAAACTTGTGAAAAACGTGTATGTACGTCAGTATAATTATGTAGTCGATGGATAAAATACAATAGGAAAACCCTGTGTGTGTATAGATAATGCGTTAAAAACTAGTGGCAAAAATTGTCATACAATGACAAATGACAAATGAAACCGCACACCATCCGTCGAATGAGTATATTTTTAACTATATAGAATTGACAGTACGAGTATATACATGTTTTGAGGTAAAAGGAAAAGTTATGAGGAAAAATGTGCGTGACAGAAAACAAAGCACAGGATTTATATTCGTATTCTTATTTCACTATTTACATTTGTATTTGTTTACTATTAATAAAAAATTCTCGTATGTATAGTTTTAACAATAAGTGTTGGCACTTGCACACATAAAGAAAATCGAATTTCCGTTGAAAAAGAAAGCCGATTAAAATGAGATTTGTAAAGGGAGTTGAAGTTGAGTCCACATTATTGGGATTCATTACACTCGTGATCGTGATTTTAAGTTGGAGCAGTTGTTCAAGTGCCCAACAATCTTTATTTAGTGAGTGCATTTCGAATACAACTGGATCATCATCGCAAAATCCTCCAGCTTGTCAAATCACTGGAACTGGAACTGGAACTGCAAGAAGTCAGAATCAGAATCAAACTTGGAATCATTCCTGCATTCGACAAAATGTGATTCGCATTGAGGGGGAATTTGATGGTAATTAAAGTGGTGATTAATTAATGTTCACATTTTCTTGGATTAAATAACTAATCTTAATTTGTTTTCTGTCTCTCGTATTTTTATATGAGTAGTTTTAACTTTGGAATGTTCTGCGTCGTACCTTCTCGACTTGGATTATGATGGATTTCGTGTAAAACACACAGACACAGATAAATAAATGTCAAATTCCTCGCATTTCATATACATCAGATATTACGATTTTATTGAATTGTTGTGTACATACGATATATTTATATTTATATTTAATGTAGCCGACTGAAGCCATCCAGACGAGTTTCTCCAAAACCGTTCATCCCAATTCTCATGGGCAAATCAAATCCTGTAATTTACAAGTCAAAATCTATAGTAATGAAGCTCTTTTTCAGTACTACAAACGAATCCAGTCGGAAAATTACACATTTTCCGTGGACACAACCCGAAAACGGATTTACTCCAGAACCGGGAATTTTACTATTCGGGGAATGCACGACCGTTCAAAATTCACTTGGTTCTATTTCTTCTTTGAAGGTATACTTTTTATACCTATACTTAAAAACGTACTCAATCGAATTACCAGACCACACAAGTTTAAGTTTTATAATTACTGTGAATGATCCCACAAACAAAAATTGAACGCACACAGAGCCCGACATGAAATCCTCGCTGATGCTCAACGAGAATATTTTGGTTAAGCATGAAATTGGACGGAAGCGCTTTGTGATTCCGTGTCGGCCATCTCACTACAATTCCATCATTTTATTCGAATCCCAAGAAATGATGAATTCCGAGTCGGAAGAGACGATGACGATGAGTCGAAAGTATTTTTCAAATGCAAGTAGCTCCGAATTATTTGATGCCACGACCGGATTCACAATCACCTCCGAATTATTCGAGAGAGCTCAACACCTCAGTAATAAAGAAAAACAAATGTCCATAAATATATCGTACTTTATTGGCAAGAGAAATATCCGAATCCCGAATGTGATCCGATGACAAGTATTAAATTGATAATTCTGTTTAATTGAAAACTGTCCTTTATTCAGGGATAACTTGTGTCACATTGGATGATGACAATGGAAATGAAAATGAAAATGAGACAAAGCAGCATTCTGAACGGACATTCCTGAATTTCGCTTTCCCATTCAATTCAAAGGATACCGAACAACGTATGTAAAAGGAAAACATTAAATTCATACATAATATCGTATAAAATGTATCTACATACAAGACAAACAAATTTCCACGTGATTTCACGATTTTACATGAAATCTTGGGGATAATTACAGGATTTGGCCTGCAGGGACTTCCGGAATCCGTTCACGAAAGTAAAAACCAAGCACAATAAAGACAGTCAATTTCATAAATATATTTCCTTACTCGGAATCTTTTTAGCTTATGATCATGAGGAAACGCGGTTAAATATCTGTATTTTAGATAGCCCACATCTATTGACTTTTGGCGCTGTGCCCACGTTCGGCATGAGAAGACAATTTGCTAGGTAACATAAATTGCATAAATTCGGAATATGTACAGATTACAAATGTTTTCGTATAGTAATATGTAAAATAGAAGATTTTTTTCTCTAAATCCGATGACCTAGTTGTTTTTACTTTTGTTTAGGATTCGATGCAGTTCCGCATATAAAACACCGACAATGTTCAGCATTCCAACAGTTCAACCCACCCAAATGAAACTCATGCGAGAGTTTGTCAATCCAGTGAGTAATTTAAATATTGAGACATCCGATTAAGTACTCTTTTCTTCAGTTCGTTTGTAATCGTGTAATTCCTGCATGCATGTGTAAATTATTGTCCGCAGTTATTTGGGGATTTGAGCTACACTTTGGAAATGGGTAGACGGGAAAAAAAGAATGCAAATGCGGCAGTGATTGAGCACACGCATCACTGTGGAGTTACTCTGTGTGCGGATCCCAATTCCACAATCATTCTCGACTATTGCATTGACTTGCAACCTCAAACGTATCCATTCCCATTTGGAACCGACTGGTTGAACATCTCTCCGTTGGCCACTTCCCCCACTTCCGTCCTCAAACTGGAGAGATTGACTGATAAAAGACGGAGAGGACAATCCCGCGATCGAGATAGAGATCGAGATCAAGTGGATCCGGAAGAGAAACTATTCGCTTTTCAAGCCATGGAATTTGTATGTCGAGCTGGATATTTTGCCATTGTTAGACCAATCATTTGGTACACGAAAAGGGAAAATGGGACCATCGTCGAAGGTTCTTAATTAATGCACTATATTATATTCACGTAGGTAATTATTTTTTTTTTGTCAATCTTTGAAGTTTGTTTTAATTTACCTTCTTCCATTTACGAACGACATAGAATACATTGACGAGTTGAGTTATGGTCCACACGACTGGTACGATGAGAAAACGACGGGAGTTTCCCGATGGCAAACGAGTAGTTTGACGGCGGATATCGTCGAGATCATTTGCGCTGGCTCGCTATTACGATCTCTGGACTGGCTCAATGTGTCCTTAGATATTCATCTAATTGGTATACAAATTTAATTTATCCATCTTCAAGTTGAATTTTTAAATGTACCTAACAATATTAAGTAATTATGTGATGGTGTTTAGATAGCGGTCAACTCCCAATTATCCTCACTGATGAGACGCATCTCAAAATCAGGCCGAATGAAGGGATGTACCATTTGTTTTGTAATACCACGGGGATCCCCACACCGGAAGTCTTTTGGGAACGAGATGGCAAAGTACATAATAATATGGAAACTTGACAATTAAATGTGTTTGTATTTGAGCAATCTAACCAGCAGAAGAAGAAGAAGAAGAATTGTAACTGTAAATAATAAATAATATATGGTTTTGAATTTAATTTAATATCCATCGTATATATAGATAATTGGAAACTCTAGTTTGGGGAAAGGACATTCGATTCTATCAATTTGGACGGGGAATGTGGACGTGATTGGGAAATATCGATGCATCGCTCAGAATCCAGTGACGAAAGGGAGCGTCTACAAGGATTTCCTCGTTGGTTTTGAAGAGCCAGATTCGGCTCTGTGGGTCGTCACTTTATCCCTATTGGCTCTTCTCGTCCTCGTCCTCGTCTTCACTTTTGTCTATGTCCGATATTTCCGGATGACTGCAACTCAAGTCCGTTTTCTAAATTAAATTAATTACGAATTATCTATCGTCTATATGCAGATGCATTTTTGTTTTGCAACAATTACTTATATAATTAATTTTTGTTTTTCCTTGTGCAGAACAAGTTGCTACGGAAGGAAATCCAGGAATTTCGAACCGGAGTGAGGAAATCGAATCTGATTCTTTGTGAGAGAAACAAATTTACTCCCGTGAATGCTCTCGTCTTGCCCTATGACAAAAATTATGAAATTCCTCGGGAGCACTATCAAATTGGTGAGAAGAATTACATACATACATACAATCATCCTTTACGAATCAAAAACGTGCATCTGTTTCGTTTTACAATATATATGATTTGAACTTTGAATTTATTTTTCAATGGACGAAAACATATATTCTATTTAATATTCTATATAGACAATGAACAGATTTTGGGGAGTGGAGAATTCGGAATCGTCATTCGAGGAATTGCAAAAGGTCTTCCAGTGGCTGCAAAAACGGTGAAAAAGGATTCGGATGTGTCTTGTTTAAGGTCACTCCTATCAGAATTAAAAATCATGGTACGCTCACTCGATCATGGAATTGTCAGACATCTTAATTTTAATCAATGGGAAGAGAAAGTACAAAAGTGAAAGTAAAACCATTATGAATTCCACTATATCGTATATACATATGCATTGCAATTTTTTTTCATGTACATATTAGATTTACATTGGAAGCCACGAAAATATTGTGCAGTTGATCGGCTCCAATACACAAGACTTGAGGAAAGGTAAATAATGAAATGAAGGTTCTTGACGTTTCTATGTATTTCATTCATTTAACTGTGATTACATATAGCGTCTCTTGTCTGTTTTTGATTTTGAAGGGCTAGCCTACGTATTTGTCGAATTATGCGAAAAGGGCTCATTGGAATCGTTCCTTCGGGCTAAACGGGCTCAATTTGTCAACGAGGACAAATCCCGGTAGGTATTGAATCCCGCAATTTGCCAATTTCTATACATAAAATCAGATCCACATTAATTTTAAATCCCACACACATAAATCCATACATTAATTTTTCCCTTAAATTCCATTCATTTGTATATAGACATAAAAATCCCATGGATAAGCGGATGACAGTAAAAGAGTAAGTATATTCACTCATTCACTCACACAATCTCAATACCTATAACAGAAAATCGCATCTTCTGTTGAAACTCGCATAAAATTCCAATGCAAAATGCTTTATTAATGATTATGAACGGTTTTCTGCAGGTACATGAATATTTCTCCGGCTGAAAGCTACTCCACTGATTTACTAACAATGTGGTCCATGCACATTGCCGCCGGAATGAACTTTCTCGGAAAGAAAAATGTACGTTTTCACCGTGACTCTTTTAATTACAGACAAATTGAAGACAAGAATTTAATTCCGGATGTACTACAAAACTATACAAATGTTTGTATAGGTAATTCATGGGGATTTGGCGGCACGTAACATTCTGCTAACTGGAGATCTGACAGCGAAGATCACGGATTTCGGGCTCTCTCGTCAACTGTATCAGTACACGACCTATGTGAAGCAACAAAAGGTATATATAATATGTATATACCCGCTGCTTAATTGAGTATCACCAAGACATTTGCCAAAAGTGATTGTTAAACTGAGTGTGTGTGTGTGATTGTGATTACTATAATTACTCTAATTATATTAGGAGCCGTTGCCGTGGCGGTGGATGTCACTCGAGAGTCTCCGAGACTTGCAATTCTCAATACAAAGTGATGTGTGGGCATTTGGGGTGGTCCTTTGGGAGATTTTCTCTCTCGGTCAAAATCCATGGCCAGGGATGATGTGGACTCTGGATTTTGTAGAGTTGCTCTCCGGCGGGACAAGAATGAAGTCACCCGAATTCGCATCCCAAGAAATGTAAACCATTTTTGATTGTACGATACAGATATTGTATTGAGTATTATATGCATCATCTTTTATCCAGGTTCTTTTCTTTCTTCATATATTTTGACTTTCTCTTGTGCAATTTTACATTTTACATTTTATATAGGTATGCGGACATAATGTACAAATGTTGGAAGGAAAATCCGACAGAACGACCTTCATTTGAAGACATTTCCAAGTACTTTAGAGAACGCGTCCAAGAGTACAATTTACATTAAGTTTTAGCTCATTATTTTCATTGCAAATTGTATATATCGTACATTTAGTTAAGGAATAAACGATCGTTTTACTTACATACTGAAAATGTGGGAAGCAGAAATTGAAATTATACAGATATTTATTTATTGTCGTTCCTTCAGAATTCAAAACACCTTCGGACCATTTTCTGACCACATAATTGTTTGTGGAAATCATTCAATTTTGAAGATTATATTCAAATGCAACGTCACACGACGCAATTTGTTTTATTTTATTATTATATTATTAGGGCCATTTACAATTAGTTAATTGCATAATTGAGAGATAGTGGGACACATACGATAATTTAAGTTTAAAATTTACACTACAATTAAATTACACTGGTTAAACAAAACTCGCATACTGCACTTTTTTCTCCTTTTTTCTCATGTTTGTTTTTATCTTGTAGGCTTTTTAATCTCAAGTTCCCATCGTCAGCGTCAGCTTTAAACTTTTAAAACGTTATAAAGTTATATCCGATAAGCGAGCAGTAAAAATGACAGAAACTACACACAATCATGACCTGCTACTGCCGCTTTTATTAATTTCAAAGTCAGTTAACATTTCTCCTGTTAATTTTATTTTGTATAGTAAAATATTATACAATAAATAATTGTTTGTCGGATTTTTATTTTATATAATGTTGAGGCAAATCAATTTCCGTCGTCGCATTATTTCTATATCAAAACCATGCATGTTGGCCTTAACGCTTGCGAATTTCCTTTTAATAACTACGAGCGAATCCATCACAGACAATTATAAGTTTCGTAACAGTGTTTATGGAGAGTTAAGATTACAATCCCACGACAAGGATGAGGATAGAGACGGAAATAATTCGGAGGAAGAAGAAGAGTGTGAAGACTTCTCGGATCATTGTGGGAAAAGGCAAGAGGATAAGTTTTCAATTTCTTGATTTATCTATATGCCATGCCAATTTGAGTTTTGAGTTGTCTCGAGACTCCTTTTACGCTTTTTAAGGAATTTTTTGATTTGAATTAAACAGGTTTTGGACGATGATTGGCGTGATCGTTGCCATTCTCATAGCAGCGATTGTTTTGATGATTTTGGCTGTATGTTTGTATTCTCGGAAACAGCGGCAGCAAGGACAAAAACTCTTTTGGATGCGTAAGTTTGAGCATATAAAGAATCTCCTTTTGCATTTTGCCACAGTGCATGTGTAAATGTGATTTTCATGAGTGAATCTGCTCCATATTTTGAAGGTAAAAGTGAGAAACGGGTGGCTGAAGGGAATCCCGGGAGGATTTCTTTACATCCGAATCCGAATCCGGATCCGGATCCGGATGCTCAAATAAGAGTGGGAGTTATTGTGCCTCTCCCAACTTCCGAATTCCCTCCACAAGCACCACCAAGAGCGTCGTCGTCAACCGGAAGTGAAAATGAAATCCGGTTGTCACCGTTGAATCTAGAGCAAATTGAATTGGAATTAAATGATGTTTATGCTGTGGTCAATCCGTATACGGAAGAGGACTTACCGCCTCCATACAATTTTGCAGAGATGCATATCAATAGACGCCAATCCCAAACGGATACCTTTGAACGGGAATACATTACTGTCGATGGAAATTATAAAAAACCAATGACCACTGAGCTCTGAACAAAATTCTACATCTATTCACTCTCAACTCCAACTTTTACTTATAACAGAGATTTTTATCATTATGAATCTGAAACTTGAGATAAAAAATCTATGCCTTTCATTTTCATTTCCTGTTTACGCTGTCAACTTTCCATTAAACAATTTTTCTCTTGAAGACATAATGTTCAACGTGAAAAAAAGTAATTTGGAGTTGGTATACATTAAAATGAATATATATTATTGATATTAATGTCAAAATAATAAATAATATTATAGTGAAGCAGGTAGAAGATATGGATTTATTTCCTTGCAATAAAAAGATGTGGACTGTCGACTATGTATTTATAAGCAAATCAATATTTTTTGAAATTTTTGCATGTCCTTTCGTTTTTTGCTCTCGCCATTCTCCATTTATAATGCTTTCGCATATTCAGATATTCATTTCTCAATATTTATATAATTCTCTCTGGTCTTTTTTCAATTTGATGCTCTCCTAAAACAAAAAGCTAGTGTATGTTTTACTCTGGCTCGTATATTCATTTATGAAAATAAGTAACCTGAAACTGAAAGGAATAGGAATATAGGGATACGATTATAATAGTTAACAGTATGTGTGAGTGTGAGGAAGATAATGCGAGTGAAGCCGAGTGAGATATCACCTTAAAGCCCACGTAATTTAATCCAACAAATCTATAATACCTAAATATATATATGTATCTGTATATATACCGATTTAACAAATGCTCAACATATTATTAATAATTTAATAAGCACACGATTCGAATTCGATTAGATTTCTCTCTTCTTATAGATACATTTCAACTTTGTTAAAGGATAAAGATAATGCTTCGAATCTCTCTCTCTCTGCGCCTGTCTGTCGTATACGGTAAACTCTGTCAACATTTCATGTGTTTGTTATAGATATATATGCTTAATGTTTATATGTGGCAGTGACTCACAATCAGTGACACACACAGAGTCAACATTCAACATTCAGAATCAAGCGAACAGAGTTCAAACAAACGAAGCAGGCAGGCAGTCAAGTCGACCATCGTCAGCTCTCTCAATACCTATATAAAACTGCGATAGAAAAATACAACAAAGCTCGTATTACGATTGACGTTAGTAATTCTCTCTGTGTTCTTATCAAATATGTCATGGATGTGGAATCAGTAATCATGGCAGCATTCTGTAGTACAGCCAAATGCCAAATAGTAAATAGTCAAAGCGATTGCCGATAATACCCAACCCGAATCCTGACTCAAAAACCTTTGAATATCCAATATATCCATCCATTAGCCTGTATGTGAAAGTAGGAACATATAGGGAGGTACATGTTTGTTTGCAACAAAACACGATCACGATAATAAAGTATACGCAGATCTCTGTACTTTATTTTAAGTTACAGATAATTGCAGATTCTTGAGAATCTCCTTTCAGTTTTCAGACTTGAGACGGTCGACATATCGTAAGCAACTTGACAATTTAGAGTCGTCTATATACTCGATGGAGCCTTTAGGATTTTGGATTTTTAAAACCTTCCCATTATTACATTACACTGGCTGTGAATGATTATGCTAATGACCATGATAATGATAATGATAATGAGACAAAATGTGAAGCTATTTACGCATATATTTAAGTATGAGGACGGAGACGGACGGACTATTCTATTCTATTGACTGTGAGCCTGCGAGTTTTATTATTATTATAGTGTTTACAATTTCCTTCCACTTTTGTTCCACTCGTAAGTTGAGTTGAGAGTCTTAAACTCATCATCAAGTCATCAATATTTGACTAAACAAAGGGAAGAGGGAGAGGAGAGTGAGTGCATGAGGACTGCGGACTGACTTTTGAGAACAAACATTAACATGATTATAATTATGCTATAATGTCCAATTCTTCTGCGTCTGGGAGCTCCCAACTGTTTGCAGACCAACTTCAAACTTCAAATGTTGTACTCGTATGATTATACATACGATATATCTGTAGATGCAGATACACAATACAATAAATAGTATAAGAACGAGGCTCATTTTTTTTTTAGTAAGTACACACTTTGAATTTGAATGACTCAACAGTCGACAGTCGATAGTCTCGACAAAATCAAAATTCAAATTCAAAAGTGTAGGTGTGTTCAGCAGTTTTCTCACTCATTCATTCCTAATTCCTAAATATACACTGAGAATATGTATTTGTATTATGTATGGAGATCCGTCGAATGTTTTGAAGCTGAATTCCAACACAGCTTGAAATTAAACTGGAAGGAGTTTAACTTGTAGCTTATACACGTTGTAAGAATTTATTTTCAGAACAATTTAGCGCAATATTGAATGCGAATGGCGTTTATTGTTCATTCCATCTCCATCCCAGACAACTTCAAATAACTTCAAACTTTGAAACGAATCTGAAATTGGAACATTCAAAAACAAAACAGACACATAAACAAACAAACAAACAAACAAGCATTTAGATTGGGGGGAAACAGAAAGAGTCCAAGTTAAAATTACTTTCCATTTATTTCCACATGGATATTGATAGGGATAATATGTACAGATATTATGTATAATGAATGTAAGTAATGTGAGTGTGTGAGTGTGTGTGTGAGTCAAATAACTTTCCTGACTCCATCGCCAAAGCTATCCCAATTCACCCATCAAAACACTCGCTCACTCTCCTCATGCACTCACCAATACAAATACACACTCGCACACAGACACACTCACGCATTTATCACACAGGGGAAAAAAAGCATAACCAATTATTGTAATTTATTATATCTCTATGTTGTGTTTCCATTTGTACTTGTATTTGCATTGTACATATACGCTCCTGCTTTATCTTCCTTAATTCTACTTGCGTTAATAGTCTTATCTGTCCCTGTCTCTGTTCTACAATAATATTCAATATTGTGAGCCTAAATATACTAAATATTCCTTGGATTGTTCAACCTCACTCAACCACATGGACGACGCCGACGATGACGAATATAGCGAATAGCAAAAAGCGAATATATAACGACGGTAAATAGTAAATCCAGAAATACACAGATAGTCTGTTTATTGAGTTTTCCTTTTCCTTTTATTGCCCGGCTATAGCTATAATCTATAATAAATATACACACACGATAAATTTCCATTTACCATTACAAAATATCTCACTTGCATGTTTTATGTCATTTTCCGATCAGATTTTCCTTTGGAAGCACCAGAACAGAATCAAAGTCTATATATCGTTGTTGCTCATGTCATTTTCTCATTTTCGTATTTGCCATTGTGCAATCTCCATTTGCAAACACACAGAAAACACTTTCTGTCTCTCTCGCTCTCTCTCCCTCATGGAGAGTTAAATACAGTTGGAGCCATGACATTATGCCGGCGAGTCGGACACTGACAGTGCTGTCTGTACATAATTCATAATTATAATAATACATATACATATATATTGTGCTGCTCTATGTGTAAAATGAAAAGTTAGTACGACTACGAAGACGGACGGACGGACTGACGGAGCGAGCTACTGTGGATGGAAAAATTCAGGAGTAACTTATTGTGAGTATATAAATATAATAGTGTTGAAGCGGAGAATGAGAGTGAGAGCGAGAGAGAGAATTGAGAAATCTATTCTATCCAAGATTTCTATAGTTTCGAGTCGGAGAAATGAAAAAAATAGCTTCAAGGCTAAATTAGTTACTTGTGTGTGTGTGCATGTGTGTTTGTGATTGTGTTTGTGAGTTTGGTGGTGATCTGCTTAATTGACAGTTGAAGTTGAAGTTTTAAGTGAGAGGAGCTCAAGTGAAATATATTGTGAGTTATATATACTCATACGAATTTATATGTACGAATTAGACGGAGAAGGAAAAAAATAGAGTAAAGTTTATATTTACATTCCACGATTGAGATTTGCATTTGCATTTGTATTTGTGTGGATTGTGTGCATTTACGATATATGTGTGTGTGTGTGTGTGTGTGTTTGAGAGGATTTGAGTATGTCTGGCGGCGGAAGTCGGAGTAATTCTGCTATAAGACAAGTCGACGAGACTCAAAGTCAAAGTGAATCCTTCCTTGCGAATCCCAGCAATTCCAACAACCACCAGAACAACAAGAGACCGAAATTCACTGGGAGAATCAAGGTAAATCATCACACAAGTATACAAAGGAATCAACATCAGTTCTTTTGTTCGTTTTTGCTCATCTTCAGTTCGAATCCATTTGGGAAATCTGAATATTTTTGGGCTCTGTATGTATAGATATTTTATATTTTACATTTTACCAGTAGACACACATGCAGTTTTGTATATCGTTTTGTGCTATGTGCTCTGAGGAACCTTTTCATTAAGAATAGGCAATTGAATTTTGCTATTTTGTTTCCGGTTTAATGATTAAACTGCGCGTTGATTCCAATTTTAAGTGTACAATTTTCCTCCTTGTAGTTACATTCAACATTTTAAATGTGAAGTGAGCTTCTTGAGTTTAGAATTATTTAGATGCAAATCACTTCAAGTTCGTGCAAAACTTTGTCGTTGCGTCGGGCTGGCTTCAAAAGTCTCGACACGATAAACATTTTGTTTTGTATCACAACAGCAGATTTTTTTTTCACCTTAAATCTAAATTATTTACAAATACTGACGACTCAGAATAACTCTGACGTGTGTATATTTTCTGTGTATTTCATATGTCAAGTACATATTGTGCGATGCGAAACAAATTCACAAAATGTTATGAACGACATGGAAAAAAGCTATATAAAAAAAGTCATAAAACTTGAGGAAATTCTTAATTCTTTTGACTTTTTTGGCAACGATGACAACTTTCAGTTCCAGCCAGCCAAGAATTGTCAAATTTTGTGTATGCACGCACGTATCTGTTTACATGCAGTGTATTCGGCAGCGGCAATAGCTATATAGAAATGTCGTATGGGAAATGACGATTAGGATTAGACAGACTTTACAGTTCACAGCATAAGAATACAGAGATAAAAAAAAAGCTGCAGGGAATTAAATTTCCATGTGCCCTGTGTACATATGTAAATACATACTTACTTGAGATTTATTATTGTTGTTTTTTAATTTGTTTTTCCTTGGGGGGGGGGGGGGACAGGGTGAGAAAATGACAGATGTGAAACGATTTAGAGTCTGTGTGATAATTACGAGTATCTTAATCCTAATTCAACTCATTCTCATCATCACGGGGACCTACTTGATTTTCTCGGTGTGGTACAAAGCGGAGTCGGTTCTGGAGGAAGCTCTCAATCGAGGTGAGAGGAAGGGATTAAAAAACTAAAATTTATTTCCATATATCTGTTTTATCTGTATGTATTTACAACTTTGTATTTCATGTGAAAATATGTCAGATCGTGCAGCAATAGAAAATTTCAAATTGGACAAATGTGTCTGTTCACATGTGCCTTCGGGATTGACAAGTGTCTCCTCGGATTCCGGAGTAACAGCAAAACGGGAAGGTACACGTGAGAAATGAAAATGAAAGACAATTCCAATTTCAATTTCAATTCCAACTTCCAACTTCCAACTTTCAGAGATTTCATCATGATCATGATTCGATTTTCAAAATCTCCTAATTGATTGTTTATATTGTAATGTGTTTTGTGTTTACACTTTACAGGTAAATCCATAAAGGTCTCAGTGGATCCACAACGAACAAATATTGCAGAAGGGCAAGACGTGAGATTGAAATGTTATTACACGGGGATTCAAGGAATCGCACGTTCTGTTCGCTGGTATTTTAATCCATTTGGCAGTTCTGCTCAGTCTCACTCTACCACCGACGACGACGATGGAACAACAACAACAAGAACTCTACCAGACAATGCACTTGTGAATAATGTGGAACTGAACGTGAGCTTGCATAATTTCCCCTCATCATAATGTTTCTTTGTTTCTTTTTTGTATTCACACTGTATTCACTTCACACTGATACAGACCTCATAATATGGAAATTAAATCGACACATGTCTACTTTACATGTGCAGTACATGAAAAGAGATTGACTTATTGTTATTTATATGTAATCAATTTATGTAATAAATTTCAGATTACAAATGTAAATACGGATAATAGTGGACGCTACACGTGTTCGGTGGATAGTGAAGAAGAAGGAAATGGAGAATCCACAGCGGAAATCACTGTTCAAAGTCGTCGAACATCATCTCCAGTCCGTTTCAACTCTCGACCTCGAATCCGTAAAATCCTTATGCAGATTTGTTAATAATTAATTGGTAATTATCGTTAAATCATTTAAAATTACTTTGAGCTAATTAATATACTTTGAACTCTTTTTGTGGAATTTAGTTGAAGGAACAGCCATTGCATCGAATTCATCAGATTTATCAGAATCACCACTTCCTTTAGGGCCTCCAGGGCCTCAAGGACCACAAGGTGGTTTTTTCTTGGAAATAAATATATATAATTTCCTATAGTGTTTATAAGCTCTTTTTTTAGTCCTTCTTAATGGAATCATTGAACTTTCGCTATAGGAGAGAAAGGAGTTCAGGGCTTGCCTGGCCTTAATGGGAAAAATGGGTCTCCAGGGATTCCAGGTCCAGTCGGTGAAAGAGGTCCGATCGGATTAGCGGGCTTGGATGGCCTTCCTGGACAACCAGGTGAGAAATATATAATGGAAAAACGAGTATACAGAGTGGAGAATTTACACATGAAACTGTTCTAATTGTCATATTTGTAATTGACAGTTGTCGGTCCACCTGGTCAGCCGGGTTTAGGAGGTAGAAATTTGATAGTTCGACACAGTCAGAATGAATTGAAGCCATCGTGTCCGTCGAATACTGTCGAGGTCATGACGGGCTTCAGTCTTTTGTCATATTTTGGAGACAGTGAGCAGGCGAGTAGTTCTCAAACTCAAGATGGTTTGTCTTCATGTCAAAAACACTTTTCTCCATCTCCGTTGGTCGACTGTCCAGAGAAAGATGGTGATTGTACTTTGAAAGAAGCCTCAAAATCCTATTGGCTATCCACAAGAAATGTGTCGAATAAGCGTGTGATGAGTTCTGAACCCAATCCGGATTTTGTTTCAAGGTATTAGTAATCTAAAATAAATCTATCTTCTGTGATGACCAAAACATCAAAACATCAATTTGAATTGGGATTATTGTTCACATATATTCAGATGTACTATTTGTGAGGCTCCGTCCAATGTGATAACAATACACTCACAGTCCTCAACTCCTCCCGATTGTCCTTTGAGATGGGAGACTTTGTGGAGAGGATTCAGCTTTGCCCACGTAAGAAATCCCTAACATTTAATTTAAATAAGTACAATAAAATTCAATACACATCTTTTCTGTACCTACTTAACTTTTTTTGTACATAGTTCCAAAGTTTGTCCAGTACCGGAAGTTGCCTTGAAAGTTTTCAATCGTATCCTGTGATCGACTGTAAAGGAGGAAATAATCCGAGTTGCTTGGTTCATTCAAAGTCGTCCAACGGAGGTGGTAGTCAAAACACTGCATACTGGTTTGCAGTGATCAACACGAGTGACGGTGAACAAACTTACAAAGGGATGGTTTCAAGGTGTCGTGTTTGTCTCCAGAGATAAGCAATTCTCTCTCACACACACACTTTTGTTGCTACATGTATTATTAACTATATGAGTATATAAAGAATAAGAAACGGGTGCTACATGTTAAATAACTCAGTTATTTTATTTATATATTGGGTGCTAAACTGCTAAAACAAATATATATACAAAAATGGTAAAATATTTAACGAGATTTTACAGACAGAGAGAGAGAGAGATAGTAAATTATTATTTTTTAAAGCAAAATATACAACATGTTAAGTGTTTAAGGCACTTAAGGTCTCTTTTGATTATCTATAGTCAAAGTAAGTTAAAACTTAAATTATTTATCTGTATCTATTTTTATTTTTACTTCATCTTTTAAGTTCAGACTTTCAAGTTCTATAGTAATTATTTGTACGCTGTATCATGTGATGTGATTTGAATAAAAGGGATATTCCGTTTTATTTTTTAAACAATTTCTCATAATGCACACACAAAACTAATCAATTCAGAAACTCCCAAATATTTTGCATCCTATTCCAAACTATTTGATAAAAGAAAAGATTACAAGATAAATAGCACTTAACCAGATCAAAATACGAAGATATTACAAGTGTGTAAGTTGGTAAAACTTTTAAGTAAATAAATAAGTAATAAATATAAATATAAACGAAACTTATAATAAATAAATACATACATACACGCCATTACGAATTGTCTTTGTTTGGTGCACTTCAATAGTACAACTAAATTGTATTACGCAATTAATTACATTTCTTCTCAATAGTCTATCAAACATGATTTAAGGCCCATTCGATGTGGTTAAACGGGCATATTAAATACTATTATTATTATCCTTTGCGCTTGGAAACTGAACAAAATCAAGCAACTTGACTTCTAAAAGATCGTCGAAAGGATCTAATTTGGAATTATCCTCACAGATAGGATTTTCAATACGATGAACGTTAATAATAAAAAGGTAAGAGTTATCAGAGAGTATTCGTAAAGATTCTTCTGTGGAGAAGGTTTGGAGTAGCTGTGCAGTCGTCTGTATCACAGCCTCCAGTCGTGCCTTCATACGATCAAATGAGAATGCATTCCAAATACAAGCGATCTGTTCACCAGTCTCCGTATCCTTAATATAAAGTTCAAAATACTCGTGTTCCTCTGCTAATGGCAGCTCTATAACAATTTCCAATTCAATATCAAAATTAAAATTAAATTAAATGTTATTACTTTATTACATAATTTTAGTTGTACAAATAAAAGCTGAAAAAAGAGAATATGCCTACCTTTTAATTTCACAGCTGAACTAGAAACTGAAGGTAATAATAAACACTGACAGAATTCCGAATTTCGTGCTGAATTCTCCTCGTAAATCCGGAATGGTTCGGTTAAATCCGAAGGTGTAAATTGATCTAAATGTTCTTTTGGAAGTTGACGTCGAAAGGAAAACCAGTTCTGATCATCATGTCTGGGCTTCAAACAACTTATCGGTTTTTTCCTCAAATTAAGCTTTCCGGCTCTCTCAAGAACTCCACTTGCTTTCAATGGTAATGCCCAGAAAAACTATGAAAATAAGAAACGAAACACAACAACAAGTCCGAAATTAAGTATTTACATATATTGGAAACTATGTAAATTGCTCGAGAGGAAACAAACATAATAAAAAACAAAGCCGATAAAACAAACATTTCATGTCAAATTACCTTCGTTCTTATGGGCCCTTTCAAATTAATCCTGTTTATTTTGTAGATAAACCCTTTAGCATAAATTTGTTGCTCTTCCCGTCTTCCAAGTTGAAAATTTTGTTGTGCTGGCGGTTTGTCGTTTGGCAGTGGAGGATGAACTTTTGTCATTTTCAACCAGATCTCTGATGCTTCTCCATTTACACGCTCTTTAGATTTTTCTTGGTAAAACGAGATGAGTTTCTCAGGGAACTTTAGAGGCAATGTCAGTGTACCGCCAAGGGACCACAAAATATCACGACGTGCCAATGTGGCTATAGCCAAACGACGATTACAAATCCTCTTTGTAACTTCAATGTAAGAACGAAGTCGATTTTGAGGTAGGGAAGGGAAGTAAGATGTTAGAATTTCCCTATTTATGTACAGCTATGATAAAAATAAAAAATATACCAAAAACCATATTATGTTTTACTGCTTTATATCTTTAGCAAACATGTTAAATTTTGGTATACACATGGATATTTTCATACACATTATAATAAAATAATATTAAATATATTATATACTTACACGAGTGAAGTCTGTTGAGATTAAATGGAAATCAATAAATGATGTTGTATCGATAATAATATTAGTTAAAACGACAGCTGCACCGGGCACTAACTTATTCTGGTTGTCCCAATTTAGATGAGTCAGTCGGAGTCTGATGCTACAGAAGACAAATGAGATACACATTAATTTGAATATACATAATTCTACTTACATCGATTTATTTCTGGATCATAACACTAAAGATAATTTTAAGTAGTGCTAAATACCTTAGTGGTTTCTTTGTATTTGCATCCACAACTTGAATCCATCGGAAACATTTATAATGAGCTTTTGGTGATTTTGTTTCAAGTACACACTGCCGAAACGTCTCAAACCTCGAAATCCGACCAACATATGAAATCACACCACAGAGCGTGATGGCAGAAATATCTTTTGGAATTTCAAAATCCTGGAGTTGTCTATATAAATAAGATTCGTCCATGTTGAAAATAGATATGATTGTTTAACTGTGTTTAGTGTAATAACATACATGAAATATATTCAAAACCAAGTCTATATTACTCGTTATAAAGTTCTTGAGGAGTCCAAATTCCTTTTTCAGGGAAAATATCAAGTTTATCCAGGATTTTACGTGGAGAACGTTGAGTGTTTTTAATACGATAGATACGCCGTGTATCATATCTGTGTACTTTAATCTCAATCTCAAAGAATTTACGATAATTTAAGCAGAGGTCTTGGACTATATCACAGTCTTGAAGATGAATCTTTTTCACATCTCCTTTGAAGATCACAAGAAGGTCCCCAATGTTTACTTGATTATACAAAGATTGGACCTGAAACATATATAATAGTATAACAATAGATAAATAATAAATGGTACTTACTGATTGAAAACAGCAATTGAACAAAATTTTTTGTAACTGTAGTCAAAAAGCTCATGACTTACAGGATCATTAAAAGTTGTAATCATGCAGAATCCTGTTTCATCCGCTACAAATATTTTGCCAATCAACATCATTGCATTGTTTTTCATAAAGACATCAAGACATTTCTCTGTAAAACATAAAAATTTGACTTTCGTATTATAGATTTCACAAAAACGTAGTACCAATACAAGTAAACTGCAGAAACTTTTCTTTCAACTTACTTTCAATAACTTGAACCGTAATCGGGTCGGATAACTTCAAGTTTTGATGTTTACCACTTTCGTTTAAACCGTGAAGCTTCAATACAGGTGAAGAGTTATAAGTGTTTTCTAATAAACAATGAGCAAAAACAACAAGTATATATATATAATATATATATACCTCTATTATAGGTAATAGCAAGTTAGGCATATCAACAATTCAGCTTTCAGTTAATCGCAAATAAAACAATAATAAGTACTTACTACTACTTACCAAAATACCCCTCTTCATTCCACCTATAATTGTTGGAGCTAAAATTAACTTGATCTTGTATTTCTTTTATTGATAAAGTCTTGATCTCTAAAACATTAAAAGTACTTATAAGGAATCGTGCATAATATTATTAAATATGACATATTGAACATAAACAAATGATTATCAAATAGGTCAATTACTTAAATCTTCTTTAGCTTTTATAAAATCCAGACACGTATTGTTTGTCCATCCAAATAGCTCCACAGCCTGAGCCTCATTTGTTCCATACAACTATAGTTAGCGAGAACATATCAAATACATTTGTGTTAATTTAAATTATTAACTAAGCAAACAATTATAGCAATCACTTTAAAAGTTGATGTTCATATTATGCATTATGTAGTCATATAAATCCAAGACGTTTCTTACAGGTTCGTCAATGGGTTCTTCATCTGCTTCGGTCGGAATCAATCTAGACGGGACTAGAGCTCGATTTATTGGCACTCGGTTGGGGATATCGACAGTTCCATTTCTATGAGACCAATTGTAATAATTTAATCATGATATACACTTATATATAAGTAATACATATACGTATACACAATAATATTAAATGTTTATTTAAATAATGTATTACAATTGTTAAATCAAAACGAAAATCAATTTAAATCAAAGAGTATACTAATATTATGCTAATATCTTAGTTAGTTTACAAACCAAAGCTAGTAGTTTCAATAATATCTGTATTAGTGTACTCTGTGACGAAAATGAAATCCAAATAAAATAAAATGCATGAGAAACAATTTAATGGACTCACCTTGACATGTTCCAATCAGATTTGATAACCTTGGCCCTGTGATATTGTTTATGTACGTAATATCAAAACTATAGTCCTTTTACGACCTTTTTTTTTCTCAGAAAACCGGAGAACCTGAAATCGTGTGAAACAAATGCTGTGAGAAATTTTTACAAGCCGTTAAAACACTTAGAATTTAGAAATGCAAAACAGGAGGCAAGACCCGCAAGAGGAATGCCAAACGGGCTTGTAATTTTTTGGGTTCGCGCCTTTGTGCTTGAAAAATATCCCTCTTTCCAATGAGCTCAAGAGCGAAGTTGCTCTATTAATTAGTGTTTAATTTTGCTTAATCACAGTAAAAGCAGGTGAAACGGACTTTGGACAAAGCAGTATTTTCAACAAATCTTAGAATTATTATGAATGTTGATGAAAGAAGTTAAAATTATGATAAAGAACAAACTAAATTCTTAATTAACATGATACAAATTCGTCCTTCCTTTAAATTGAGCTAGCAACCATTTGTCAACAACAGTTTTGAATTGACTGCGGGACAAGTCTGGCTGCGGAAGTGTTGTTGCGTCCAAATTCAGACTGTTCAGAGTGATCAAAATAAATAAAGCAAATGGATTGTTAGGAATGTTTTCCGTTTTATTTAAGGCAAAAACGTTAATTTTTGGATCACTGTGCGTCAGATAAAATGTTAATGCAAATCAAATCATTTTTGTAGATAAACCTTATTTGAGGTTATGCGAGAAAAAACGTATAGTTAATTATTTATAATATAAATTATATAAATGTAAATGTATATATAGGTTTGTTTAAACATTTATGTTTCGCTTAGTTTGAACATGTAGTCATTGGAAATGAGAGCAGAAAATCCAGACGACAAGATGTATAATTCTTTGGGAAAATACGGCTGCCATTTAGGACTGAGAAATGCGACTTGGCGACAATGAAAGTGCATGGAGAAAGTTTGTCTTGGAATGGCAGCAGAATGATTAAAAGGCCGCACACTTGTCCACTCTCATTGTTTCTCGAGTTTTTGTTTTGTCTTATTAGGCATCCCGGCTAAAAGGATTCACCATTTGTGGGTGATTACATGACGTGAGTTGGGATTTTATTGGAGCCGTCCTCCAAATGATGCCATTGCCAAAGTAGCTCATTACAAATCCGGGCAATTTCCCCCACCGATTCCGGATGAAGGAAAGTTTGATGATTCCCATTGACCGTGTGAACTGACAATGGGCCTTCACAATTCTATAGAAAATAAAACAAAGTTACATTGTGTATTATATGGAGATTTGAAAGTGTGGTGATCTTTGATTTTTGAGGATAAAAAGAGAAAACTGACTTGTTGTATGTTGTACGTCGGATCCTGGATTTTGGAGAAATAAATGGATTTTTCACGCGCTTTGAAAAGCACCGTATTGCCGGAATACTTCCAAATTGCCTTGTGAGTGTACATCAATTTGATGAAGCTCACCGTTTTCTCCCATTCTCTTTCCAGTTCTGCGGCTTCAACACTTGGGAAAATGAATTTCAACAGCTCCAGACAGACTTTGTAATTTTCATCCATGTCCTCGGAAATCCTTTCCTGGAATGGCTAAATGTACAAATCAATACAAAACATTCCCTTTTGTAAGTTTTACAGAGGAGATTGTGGCCAATTTTATTATAAAAAAAGAAGGGAATTTGAAAAGAGTTTTTTTGTACCCACCAGAAGGATTTTGGAGTCGTGGTGAACGCTGAGCATCCAACTGTCAAAGAAAACGCGAGAATCCACTTGCTCATTTTTCCAGCCCAAACACCCATCCAAAATGATCAAATTTGACACCTGCAAGTTGTTTTGTATTTAATTAGTGATGTGACATTTTCTCCATATGTAAAGAATGGAAATGGCCAAATCAAATCTGAACTCACATTTTCATTGTGATCCCTCTCAAGTTGCGTGAGGATTTCAAATGCAACGACCCCACCGCTGGAATATCCACCAAGATTGTATGGACCATCCGGTTGAGCTCTCCTCATTTCCTGGATGTACCGAGCAGCAATTTCCTGGACAGAGTGAATCGGTGTATTTGGTAGACGGAAGCCAAATGTGGGGACTTGAAGTTTGGATGCAAGTCCTTCCAAGGGTTTACAATGCCCTTCAACTCCATGGACAAGGAAAAGCGGTTTCAAATCCAAATTCAACTCTCCCCCATAACTAAATCCAGATCCCGGATGAAGCTGAACAAGAATCTGATCCACTTTTTTATCCGTCAAAATTTTCCGCTTAAAATCTCTAGAAGAATCCTCCTCTTTGATTTTGACAAAAGATCCGTCATGGACTGCATGCAAATCTCCGAAAGTCAACTTCCGGACCTCTAATAAAGTCAAAGGAATGTCATAGTCTCGTTCTAGACATTGTTTCAACTCCATAGCAATCAAAGAATCCATTCCAAGGTCCGTTAATCTCGTTCCAGCCTGGATTTTCTCCAATTCCGTCTCTTTCACACCAAATGCAGTCGAGAAAAACTGGAAAATCCCCCTTGTTTTGTTGCTCTCCCCTCGCGTTTTACCTGCGAGGACCATGGACGAGAAAATCGGACTCCTATTGGTTTCCTGTTGATGTTGGTGCTGGAGAGCGAGGTCAAGGACTTCCAGGCAGGATTGAATTCTCTGAGGGACCGTCCCTTCAAATATTTCTTGTCCAGCAAGGAAACTACGAGGATGTCTCTGATTTTTTTTATTGGGACCACCCACATCGTGGTCGTGGTTTAGCTTCTCAGCCACGAAACCCACTTCCCCGATCACACCCCATTGAATTGCTATTGAGCACCCATGCAAATTGTCTTCCGTTCTCTGCTCAACGATTCGTTCCATCACGGAATTGGCGAAACCTAATTAAATCATTTTAATAATTTTGATGGATTTATTTAAATTCACAATTAAATAAATCAAATCCATTTAACTTTAAAGGATTTATGGATTTTATATATACCGTAGTTGCTTTGTCCAGGATTTCCACGTCCACTCGCCCCACTGGAGAAAACGACGAAATAATCCAAATCCGGACAGAATTCCCTCGTCAGTTTGTCCAGATTTTGGGTGACCCGGATTTTGGGTCCCGCCACCAGTTCAAATGTTTCTTCCGTTTGATTTTCAATCAACGCATCTTTTAGAACCTTCGAAACGATTAAACGATTGATTCAAATCATGATGAAAAAATTCCATTTTCTTGTGATTCACAAGTAATGAGTAAATTATTTTGTTTTTTTTACCAAGCCCGAATTGAAAATCCCGCCGATTTTCCCATGTTTTTCAAAAATCCCTTGAATGAAACGCTGTGCATTTTCCTCCACAGCCAGGTCGACTTGAGGGATCTCAACCATGACGCCTTTCTCCTCCCATTTTCTCATGCATAAACTTTGATAGCCTGTGGAAGGGCCAGACCTGGAAACTAGAACCAAATGCCTCGCACCACGGACCACCATCCAATTAGCCACTTCCACTCCAAGTCCGCCGAGACCACCCACAATCACGTACGTCAATTCAGGCCGGAAGTAACTCCGCGCGATGGCTTCCAGGCTAATACTCCCACGCTTAAATCCGTCCGCCTTTTCTTCTTCTTCATCTTGAACTTTAATGAGGACTTTCCCCACGTGTTTCCCTCCGGCCATGAACCGAAAAGCGTCCTCAATTTGATCCTTCTGGAAAACGGTCCTTTGTAAAGGGACGACAATGCCTTTGACCATCCCTTTGGAGATTTCCCTCCAAATGAATTTTTTATCCTCTACTCGATTGAAAATCTGATTGAGGAAAATCCCATGGAATTCCATATTTTTGAGGAAACAGCTCATGCCCAGTTTCGTATTTTGTATCGCGTCAAACGCGCCAATTTCCAAAAACTTACCATGCATCGCCAGGCAACGGACGGACGCATGGAGTTTATCGTCCGCCAGAGAATTCAAAATGACGTCCACGCCTTGTCCATGGGTCACTTCCAGGATTTGTTTCTCAAATCCATTTGAATCCCGAGAATCCCCGATATTTTCATCTCTCAAAGTGGGAAACAATTCCTTGAGGTAATTTCGCTTCTCTTCTGAGCCGACCGTCGTGAAAATCTGGCAATTCTTCTCCAGGGCGAGATGAATTGCCGCTTGACCAACTCCTCCAGTCCCACTGTGAATCAAAATAGACTGACCGGAAGTGAGTTGACCTCTTTTTAGGAGAGAGTAGTACGCGGTCGCGTACACGATGGGGACGGTTGCAGCTTCCTCAAGGGACCAAGATGATGGGACCACCCAGGAGAAATCCGGGTCGGCAAGGACGGAAGTGGCTAATGCTTTACTCGGCAACATCCCCATCACTCGATGCCCCAGCGGATCAATTCCAGAGAATTCAAAACCAAGGACGCAGTCGGAAGAATTGGACGAACCACCGGAAGTGGATGACGACGTAGCATCCATTTGTAGTTTCCCACTCGCCAACATGACGTCACGGAAATTGAGACTACAGTAATTCACAGTGCAGAGTTTCCCTGGAGAATTTGAATTTGAATTTGAGTCGTCGTGATATTGAAGTGGGGACTCGATCCAGCGGAGACTGCTCAAATTCCCCGTGGTTAGAGTGTTGACGTAGGCGTGCTGGACCATTTTCCAAGGGACGCCTTCATCTTGATTTTGAGTCAAGGGGAAAAATCTGTAAGAGCCCAACTGACCATTTTTTACAATGTTCATGACGGAGTCGCCCTGAAGAATTCCTCGGAGAGTCCAATCTGGATTCTGGAAATCCTTTTGGTCCAGGGGAAGTTTGCCAACTGGGTCGAAAATACAACGGATTTCCTTACCGCCAGCTTCCAACCTTAAACACTTGACAAGGCCGACAATCCCATTGGATGGTTCGTTTTGCGATGTTAAATAAATGCGATGGGATTTCCCTCCAGCTTTTCCTCCAGCAGCAGCTGACTTTGCCATGAGGCTTTGAAGTTGAGGGAGCCAATTGAAATTTGAGGTGGTGATCGCGAGCGAGTCGATCGTCAGTAAATTTAGGGCTATTTTCTGTGGACAACAAAAACAATAGTAATAATTATAATTAAAATTTTAGGTACTAACATTTCAGTTTTTCAGTCCAATTCAATACAAATGACGGCAAATTTAATTACCTTTTTGAATACAGTGAATCTCGAATCGTTTGAATACTTCTCGGAGACTTTCGTCAGGTTTTCTGGTACAATCTCGGACTCTGATAGTTTTTCCGAGCGGAGAATGACAAAGGAACTTTCCTTCAAAGATTTTGAGACGGAACGTAAGAGTGGAAGGGAGTCCAAAAAAAGCAAGTCTGCATTTGGATCTGGTGTGAATTTCTCTGGACAGTCTCCGCCCTGAATGATTTGACCAAGAGACAGAATTTTCTTGTCTAGTTTCTCCAGTTCGGATGGACGTGAAATCAGTGTGATGTCCGCCTGAAATGACTCAATCACAACACAACACAACACAAAAAAATCTTTAAAAATCTATCCATATGTAAATGTATAAATGAACTGAATTTAATTTAAATGCATTTTCCCTTCCAATTGATGTTGATTTTTTACCTGATAATCCGGTTTGACTGTCATGGCTGAATAAATGGATTCCGTCGAGGAATTTTCAGCCTGACTAAAAACATCCACAATTTTCAACTTTCTCCCTTCCAAATTCTCCAGAAGGAAATCCACAATTCCCGCAATATGGAAATTCGAACTTGTATTTCCATTTGACCTGACTTGATCCACATCATCAAAACGATCAAAATAAGGTGAAAATTGGACTTGTTCAATGGACAAACTTTCTTCTTGTCTCTTGCGTGGAATCACTCTGGCCGTCAACCCTCGGATTTCAACTCCCGGGCAATTTATCCTGGATAAATTCGGATTTATTGACACGGGAATCGTCGGCTCTTCACCCATCGACAAATGGTGTTCATGTTGCTTCTGGAGTTGAACAAAATTCAACAAAGCTCGGGGATGAATGGTGACTTCCTCGAGTCGAACGGGCACAGCCGTATTCCTCGTACTAATGCTCATCACGATGGTTTGAAGAACCGAGTCCAGGAACGTGGTCCAGTTCCCTCTCCATTTGACATCCGCCCATTTCCCATCCCCGTCAATTCTTCGAATCCCCTGAAATTCCCAGCTGTAATTGTACCCGCGTAATCGTAGCTCTTTGTACACATCAGCCGTGTTCAGACTTGAAGGCTCACAAGAATTTAGTCGGGGGACGACTTTTCTTTGGGTAGTTTTCCTTGTGATGACTTCGACTTCGGAAGGGTCGCCTGCAATCGTCCCTTGAACGACCACAGCACCTTCCTCTCGAATCTCAAATGCCCCGGAGCCATTCAACAGTGCAAATGAGAATTCCGTGGGTTTGTCCTCCCAGAGAAATGTGGCTCGTTCGAATGTGACGTTCTCAAACTTGATTGGACAATCTAAATAAGCCACGCCCAGTGTCCTCGCATAGTTGACCCAGGCTAAAACGAGGTAACCAGCGGCGGGGTAGACGATTCGGCTATCCAATTTGTGACCCTCCAGGAATTTATCCTGATCCTCCGACAAGTCCACTTTCGTCGTAATTCCCTTCACCAACATTTTCTATACGGGTCAAAAGGAGATGAATCAAAAATTCGTTGACAATGGACAATATTTTCTTAAACAAAGGAACATAAAAAAAACTCACGTCCGTATTGGTGACGATGGGCGTTCTCCAGCTCCGTCCGTGATCCCACTTGACGAGTGAACTTAAATTCGGTGTTTGTGCAGGGACAGGGAAATCCACAGGTGGATACAAGCTGGCAAAATCCACGTCCACTCCCGCATTATAAATCTTCCCGATTGACCCCAGGAAATATGTTAATTTATCGAGGGTGGAACTGTTCATGGGGGCGACGAGAACATTCTCTGACGTCAAAGAGTCCTTGAGGATACTTTGGAAGAATCCTTGTGGGGCGATTTCTATCACGATCGCATTTTTGGGGATGTGACGGACGGCATCGTGGAATAAAACAGGGGATTTGACATTATTGGCATGATATGCAGCGGAATTGAAGCGAGCCAGCTCACTGTCCCAATCTGATTCTGCGACGGATGAACTCACCCATTTCTTACTTCGTTCCCTCTCAATTCCTACGATTGTGTTCCCTTTCCCTTCCTCTTCAACTGTATTATTCTTATTCCGATTCTTCCCCGGATAGAATTCCTTGATATAGTCAACGAGTTTCTCGGCCGCCGAGTAGACGAATGGAGAATGAGCAGCACAACCACAGGAATTAATCTCCATAGCAAAAATCCCTTCATTTTTCAAGTCTTTTATGAAATGCCGAAGAGCTGTTAGATTTCCGGAAATGGTCACGTTCCTTTCCGAGTTTTTACATGCTGGATAGACTTGTGGTGGGCATTTACGAGTGATTTCTTCCCAGGATAAGGAGACGGCTGCCATTCCTCCGGGTGATGATGACGATGATGATGATTTGAATTGATTTGAATTGCTCACTTCCAGGAACGCTCGACCGCGAGCATCTGCCACGAGGATCGTCTCTTCTGCTGTGAAAGAACCGTCCGCGTAGCCACAAAGGATTTCTCCAAAGGAATGTCCCAAATAGCCATCCGGTTTCAAGCCCAAGGACGTCAACGTATCGAAAAGAGCAATCTAAGTACATTGAGGAAATCAAGGATGTCTGAGTCACGCAATATCTGGATTAAATTCAAGGATGTCTATGTCTATAGACACTTAATGTAACTTTATTGGTACCTGAATAGCCGTAATGGAGGAGATTCCATTGCGGATATTCCTAAAAATCGTGAGATCATTTGGAGACTCCAATAGCAAAGCTAAATCCAGCCCCACATTTTTAAGGGTCCCTGCTGAATGTCGAATGGACTCGGCAAAAGCATCGATTTTCATCAAATCCTTGCCCATTTGATTCCATTGAGAGCCCATTCCTGGGAAACAGTACCAAAGTGGTCTCAACCCACCTTCCCATGACAATTTCTCCACGTGAACACTCGGTTTTCCCTGATTGTTGTTGTTGTTGTGGTCTATTCCAGGCTGGAGAATCACGTGACCCCTCACCATATGCCCCTGAATATTTTGAGAGAAAACTGAGTGGATGAGTCCAACAAATTCCGGATTGTCTCCTCCCACTTCACTCGCTTTCTCCAGGGATTCTTGGACTGTCTCCTCCGTCCGGCCGGAGAAAGGAATGAGAATCGGCAACGGATTTGAATTTGGATTTGAATTGCTTCCAGCAGATTTGATTCGCATTTCTGAGGCTTCGAGAATGACATGTGAATTCGTGCCGCCGATCCCAAAGGACGACATCCCGATTAGATTCCTTTGTGAACTTGGTATTCGCATGGCTTCCGTCACGACTTGGAGGGAGCAATTGCCATCATCAAATAGGTGTTGAACGTTCTCATTGGGCGAGGAGAAATGTAGATTTGGCGGGATTTGACCTTGCTGGATGGCAATACAAATTTTAGCTAGACTGCACATCCCAGCTGCGGACTCCCCGTGACCCATATTACTCTTGACTGAACCAATCAGGAGTGGTGAATTTCGTGTGGGGACCTTACAAAACGTGTTTGAAATCGCTTTAAGTTCTTCCGGGTCTCCAGCTGGCGTTCTATACAAATTACAAATCCGGATAAATCAATACATATCGTATTTCCCTTGTTAAGATAAACTGTAAAAAAAAGCAATCATAATAAACTCTGTTGGCAGGAATAAATGTGATTTAAATCTCCAAAAAACTGACCCGGTTCCATGTGCTTCCACGTACAGAACTTGACCTGGGTCAATTCCGGATTCTGTGTACATTTCCCTTAGGAGTTTTTCCTGGGATTTCCCAGAGGGATGTGTAAAACCGATGGATTTATAGCCGTCATGATTGGACTTGACATTCCTAATCGTTGCATAAGCTCTTTTTGCATGTTTTCTCTTTTGAATTAATATGGCTGCGACGGCTTCACTCCGTACAAATCCGTTACCTGCATGGACAAAAAAAGTACAGAGGGAAATCAAGTATGTAAATTTTGGAAATTCAGATGTGATTTTGTGGGAAATGTGAGATGATTTTGGCATTTTGGATATCCTTGGTTTGTATATAGAAATGTGTATACCGAGACGGTCAAAGGATTTGCATTTTCCGTCTGGGGCGAGAGCATTGAGATTCGTAAAGTCGACGGAGGTGCTCGGGGATAAATGCATTGTTGTTCCAGCCACGATGGCCCCTTCCGCCCTTCCGGATTTGATGGCTTGTACGGCCGTCTCGAGAGCAATTAAACTGGCCGAGCAACCCGTACTGATGACCATGGATGGACCGACGAGGTCAAAGGTGAATGAGAGACGATTTGCCAGGGCCACGTTAGAGATTGCGGAACTGGCGTAGCCCTCAAGGGAATTTATGTCGGACACGAGGAGCCAGTAGTCCAAGGCCTCTTGACCCACTGCCCCCACGTACACGGCCGTCCTCGAGCCTTTCAATGCCATCGGATTCGTCCCTGAAAAGGAAAATCGAGAGCCAGGGATCCTAATAATGTGCATATGTAGTTTTTTGTGAGGAAAAGTTCAAAGTTCAAATGAAAGGATAACAAAAGTTATCCTTCTTATTTCTGTATACCAGAATCTAAAATGGCTTCCCACGTCACTTCCAACAGCTTTCGTAATTGAGGATCCATAAAATCCGCCAGTTTCGGCACAATCCCAAAGAATTGAGCATCAAATTTATCAATGTTTTGAATGAATCCGTAGCGAGATGGGACTTTGTCACATTTGAATCGAGTTTGCTCATTCACCATGTCAATTTTATTGAAGAGATTTTGACGGAATTCTTCAATAGATTCGGATGCAGGGAATCGGCCGGATATTCCACTGATGACAATCTCCTCATCCGTGTCCATCACTTTTGATTTTGATAAGGTTTGAGTACAAAGAGGACGAACAGCCAGAATTATTTTCCTCCTCAAAGCCATCTGATGTTGAATCAAGAATAATAATAACCTTTGTATATATAGACTAAATAATGAATGAGAATGACAATCATCTGCCAATTTATTATCTTTACAATCCAATTCCAATTCCATTGTTGTGTCGTTTAGTCGTTTCAATTCAATTTGAATTTACGTGTGGACTCACATGACTCGGAATTTTGCGCCATTTCCCCAAACTCTGCATCCCTCCGCCTTTCAATCGTCCAAATCCAAATATATCAAATCTAGACAGGAAATCGGAATTTTGTCTTTTGAATGCAATATATTTCAAGAATACGAACTATCAAGTTAAATTGAAAAGTGTTTACAAAAAAATAAGGCTTTTCAAATATTTATTTATTGCTATAAATGAACTTGACTGGAGAAAAGTTTCTAATTTGGACAAAATTTGTTCAGTATGTTTCAGTTACTGTTTCAGATGTGGAATGATGAATTATTAAAAGAGGATTTCCCATATATAAAGGTCATAAAAAGACTCGCATTAAACAAGGATTAAAAAAAATGGGGAAGGTGAGAAAAGGCATAAATGTTTTTTGTTTGTCTGGACTTCTTGGAAAGTCTCGTCATTATTTGTGCTTTTTGAATTTTTTCCCTCCGTTTCATCATGAGCAAAATATGACATTATTTTGCTCGACTTTTGACTTTTGACGTGTGAATGGCACACATACATCTCTAATGTCTTTGTATTATGGAGATTCGTCTTTGTTTTTGTCATTTCTGGAGGCATTCACGAGGGAAAAAAATCGTTTTTTAATGTTTTATATAGTTAATCATGTTTATGAGTCAAGTAATTAGATTACGCTTGCTCAATTCCCAGTCGGATATATACAAAAAAAAACATGGGATTCTTCTGTGCTCGCCAGTGGCGAGACGACGAGTTTACACTTACACTCGTTTTAATCTATTTTATAAAAAAATTTAAGACATTAAGGACGCGATGTAAAAAGACGTGTAATTAGTGAGCTCATTTTTCCGTACAGATTTATACGATATATTTTATTCTATACAAGCGAAGCTCCTGGCGCATTGACGATGAAACAACGGCTCACTTGACCAATCCAAATTTTAATTGTATTGAGATAATATATGTACAATTAACTGAATGCTTAATACGTGGGATGACGTGCGTCAAGTTGCGTTACACAATTAATCCAATGAAACTTGAATTGTTGAATTACACATCAATAAATATAAAGAAAAATTTTCAAAAGCAATTTGAAAAATTACGTTTTGATTATCTTTTCTTTTTGATACATATTTTGTGTAAACACAGTTGAAAAAACAATGCATTTTTTTACGTGTATGTATATAGGGAAAATATGAAAAAATTGCATTAACTGTGCGTCATGACTTACATTCTTTTTTTTGTTTGAGTGATGGAGAATGAAACCCGGGAAATAAAATTAATGTGAAATCGGATTTTTTTCAGCCCGTATATATCGTCGGTTAAGTTCGCAAATACGCTATTATCATTTGGCCCTGAACGGAGCATATGCACGTGAGTATATATGACGGGGGCACGTGAATTCACCTTGTGGCGCCAAATGATAATAGCGTATTTGCGAACTTAACCGACGATATATGGAATTTCCTTATTAAATAATACATTTATTTTCATTTGAATTCCAACTTACAAAATAAAAACAAAAAGCCGTCATAAATCACAGACAATCAGACAATATGAAAATAACGAGTGAAAAACATTTCAAAGACAAAAACTTTTCCATTGAATTCTTGGTAAAAACTACATGCTTATATTTCCTTCCACATATTTTTGGATTATCTTGACAACACAATTCGTTATCCACATGGTTTTGTATGTCTATTTCCATCGCTCCTTGCCATTTTCCAGACGAAAATCCTATCCAAATTAATGAGAAGCAATGTGTTTTTTAGGTGTTAGTGTTCGTCCCACAGCGTGACATTTTTTTTAATTGGTCTTCCAAGGCGCCACAGACATATATACATACTTAAGTATATTGGAGTGGAATTCCTCCGTGTCCTCACAAATCCCTTCGCTTTTGGTCCAGATTTAGATTAAGACTTGAGCCTTTTATATACATCAGTTGAGTCCCTTCATTTCCCTTCATTTCCCATTCTCCACTCTCCAATGCTAAACATTCTCCACAAAAAAAAAAAAACGGAAGACAGCAGTCGAGTTTTGAAACTTTTGAACACACATACATCTGAATATTGAACTTGTTTTTGTGTGTGGTAACTTTTCTCCAGGGAAATGTTTGGAAGTCGTCTCATCCTGGTTTTCCCAGTCCTCTTCGTGGCTTTTTCCTGCCTCTGGATTGATCCAGGTAATGGTGGAGTTGTTGTGAATTCAAATGTGAAGAGGTGGGATGACCCTGTCCACTGTCCGATCTGGTACTATGACGATGACATTGCTCGTTGCTCGGGCGCTCAGTCCTGGTGTGATGACACTGAGTGGAAATGCTGTCAAGTCAACTACACGAAACCCATTGGTAAGTACAAGTACAATAAATAGTAAATAGTAAATACACACATAAATAAATAAAACATAAAACCCACACAGCTTATGGAAGTTTGTGGAAAAGTGAAAAATTCCATGGTTGTATAAAATAAAAAATCGTATATATATATACATTTTTAAATAATGTGGAATTCTTTTTTTGGATTGATTGTTTGGGCTCACAGATCCGGAAAATCCATCTTTCACGTACGAATGCACGGAAACGAATACGGACGTTGGTCCAGTGTGTTGCTCCTCTTTGCAAGGTCCCTGTGACAAGGACTGTGACTGCTGTCAGAGGTTCAACAATGCCTCGGATACTCGGCTTTTTTGTAGCCGACGGGGCATCTGCACGGCATTTCCTGACATTCCACCACCCACGACCGAATGTCAACGACAACAACAACAACTAAAAATTGAGACTCCAATTCTTCAGGCAGAAAAAGATCCGATAGCAGAAAATCCCGTCCCCATTTGAATTTGACCATCGTCAATATCCCTCTTGTACAATTATCAATTATTTTAATATTTTACTTATCAAGTAAGATATTTCCACAAGCTGTGTAAAAATATCAAAACAAAAACCAAAAATACGGATATATCATTTGAAAATTCTCAATAATTCTTATCTCTATGAAATTTACACTTTTCAAGTTTTTAAATGACCATTTATACATCTATATAATATCTACCTATAGAAATAAAAAACATAAACAGAGAGCTTTGACATGAAATTTCAAAGAGAGAACGTTTAGTTTATTACTTTATTTACAATATGGGAATGGGAATTGTGATTCATTTCGAAGCATAATAATAAAATCTCACATTGCCCTTTTTTTAAATGTTGTTTTGACACTAGTTGTGTCCAAATAATGCGTTATTCCATCAGTGAAATTAAGGAAGGATACACAAATATGATGGTCAATAGAAAAAAGGTTTGAGGGAAGAGATGTACAATAATGTACATCTTACATACCACATCTATTGTGCTCACCTCGTAATCCCAAGTTCCCCCTTTTCTCCATGCCATTTTAATTTTAATACATGGCAATATGTTTTGTCCCGTTACCCGGTAACGTCTCCAGCGGTCCCCATCAAATTTTCCATATATACTCTTACAAGAGTTATATATATTATACGTACGTTTACTACTGCCCAAACCCAAGGAGGAAATGTTTCACACACACAGTATATAGTTTTTGAAGGGATTCAAATTCAAAGTTAATTAAACGGATTTCGTGTGTGTGTTTGTATACATAAAAGAGACTGGGATATATTGTGATTGTGAGAGGGCATGATGATGACGGGGATGATGATCAACGAGGGCGAATACACCAAAGTCATTTACAATCTCGTACGTCTTAATCTTAATTCATATAGTATTCAATTGGGATTTTTGTATTGGTTCCCCGATTTTTGTTTGTAAGTCATAAAATCTGTGAGTGTGTGAATCATATCAATATTAAATATAGATTAAAGAGCAGAAATACAAGGAAGTTATAGCTGTTCTTGAGGATCAACTTGAACTTCATCCCAACGTACATACAAATAACAAACGATACGATATAGATTAATTACAATTAATTAATTAAATTACAGGTAAAATCTCAATGTGAATGTAAAATGTGTACGGTTAATTAAAAATGTTCTTTTTGTTGTATGTGTGCATATTATTATTGTTAGAGTCGAGCAGCGTTGTCATTGTTGGGCTATTGTTATTTCCACTCGCAAGATTTTACGAATGCTGCGTTGGCCTATGAGCGACTCGTCGAGCTTTTCCCGGACACGGACGACTATCGACTGTACTATGCTCAATCTCTCTATCACGCGTCAATGTTCAATGAAGCCATGGATGTCACCGTCCGTATTGAAAACCCCGAATTCCATGGCAAAGTCTGCAACCACAATCAATTAAAAATCCCTATCAAAATCATCAAAACTCATCCATCATCCAATTAATATTATACTCCATATGGAGTTTCTATATGATACAAAAGACAATAAATCATTTGTAAATTACGCAGATACTGAAACTGCAAGCAGCGATTAAATATGGAGCGGATGCTCTCGTGGATGCCAAATCCCTCGTTGACAAATGTCCAAAAGATGATCCGGACACGGAAATAAATCGTGGGTGTCTCCTCTACAAAGTAAAAAAAATCCCCAAATCTCAAAATTCAAAATTCAAATTTCACCTACAATTCACAGTGTGAATTTCACACATATCCGTATATGCAAATCTAAGTTAATTGACAGAGAAATAATGAGGATTTCTCTGGATTTTTCATCATATAGGAAGGGCGTTACGATGAAGCACTCCAGCGTTTCACGATGGCCTCCCAAGTCGTGGGTTACCAACCCCATTTATCGTATAATATTGCACTCACTTACTACCGTCAACAAAATATCCCAATGGCAGCCAAACACATTGGTAATTAATTAGTAATTTCGCCCGATTTCCACACGCCTTGAGAAGCTTCATTAAAAAAAACTCCCCAACTGATTGTTTATTTGCATAGCTGACATCATTCAAAATGAAGTGAGTCAACATCCGGAAATGGGTGTGGGAGTGACGACGGAAGGGATTGAACTCCCCAGCGTCGGCAATACTCTGACCCTCCATGAAACGGCCTTCATTGAAGCCTTCAATTTGAAAGCAGCTTTTGAATTTGACATACAAAACCGTGAGAATAAAACTCTAAATAATAAAGTAAAATTGATTAATCTATGTAATACAAAAAACAAAAAAAAAATACAAATTTCCAGTTTGTATATGTGGGCATTTACATGGTTTTTTTTTTTGGTTGTTTTAGCTAAAGGAGCACGTGAGGCATTGACGGACATGCCGCCGAGGAACGAAGAAGAATTGGACGCGGTGACACTGCACAATCAAGCAATTCTCAATATGGAAATGAAACCCACTGAAGGCTTTGAAAAATTGCAATTTCTCCTCTCCCAAAATCCTTTCCCACCAGAAACATTTGGGAATCTTTTACTGCTCTATTGTAAATATGAATGCTATGACTTGGCTGCGGATGTTCTTGCGGATTATGCTCATCTCACCTACAAATATTTAACGCCCGTCCGTCCAACGATATAATATACGATATTATATATAGCGACTAATTAAACATTTAAAATGATCTCGATTGATTTTTTGATGTAGATTTTAGATTTAAACTGCGAATTTCACAATTTAAAGTTTTCCATTTTTTGTGACTTTTTTTATTTCAGTTCATGTACGATTTTTTCGACGCTTTGATCACACAACAAACAGCACCGGAAGAAGCGTACAGGAAATTTGATGAGTTGGCGAATAAGACGGCGGAAGCATTGAGGAAATTTACGAAACAAGTTCAAGAGTCCAAATCAGCTGGTGCGGACTCACAAGCCAGTCGACTTTGCACGGAATACGACGAAATGCTCGCCAGGTAGAAAAAGGTTAACGCTCAGTTGGTGCCAATATATTTGTTGAGAATGAATATATTTGATGGGAAACTTTTTAAATTACTTACAGAGAATATATCCCAGTTTTGATGGCTCAAGCCAAGATATTTTGGGACAAGGAAAATTACCCGCAAGTTGAAAAGATATTTAGGAAATCCGTCGAATTTTGTAATGAAGTGGACATTTGGAAATTGAATGTGGCTCATGTGATCTTCATGCAGGAGAATAAATTTAGAGAGGCTGCCAATTTCTATATGGCCATCGTCAAGAAAAATTACAGTCACGTATGAGGATCCACAAAAAAACTTATTGATTTAATTTAATATGTAATGGAGATTTTGGTGGTGTTTTTAATTGCTTTAATTGTGCATACTACAGATATGCTTTGTATATGCTTTGTAAATATTTAGTGTTCATATATTATATATAGTTGTTGGAAGTGAGTGCAATTGTCCTTGCAAACTTGTGCGTGTCCTGTATCATGACGGGTCAGAATGAAGAGGCAGAAGAGCTTATGAGGAAAATTGAGAGGGAAGAAGAAACCATTTCATTCGAGAATCCCGATCAGAAACTCTTTCACTTGTGCATTGTCAACATGGTCATCGGGACTTTGTACTGTGCCAAAGGGAATTTTGACTTTGGCATTTCCCGCATCATTAAAAGTCTCGAGCCGTACAATAAAAAACTTGGAACTGACACTTGGTAAAAATCAGAGGACATTTCATTTTATTATATATTTTAGAGACTTTTGTCACTTAATTGTTGAGATTGAGATTGAGGACTCGGTTAATGATTTTATTGTGTATTATTGGGAATTCCCACATGCAGGTTTTACGCCAAGCGATGTTTCCTTTCGATGATTGAAAAGGGAGCGAGACACACGGCGACAGTCCGAGACACCGTTTTTCTCGACTGCATTCAATTCCTCGATCATTGCGAAAGTAAATATACAGAGGGTGTTTCATCTTTATTTGGCCAGATTTCAAATTAATATTTTTAACATTTATGATGACGGTGGAAGTTTTTCGTGTTTTTGATGTGATTGCCCTGACACAAGTCTGAGTCTTTTTTTCCAAGATTGTTATACTTTGGTGACCAGGGTCAAGCTGATCTTGGACAACTGCCGTTTTAGATTTTTCCACGATCCTATTTTAGTGGTTGGGCGGCGTTGGAAAAGTCTTCGTTACATATAGCAGAATCCAAATAAATTCATGGGACTTGTATCAGGTGATTTGACTGGGAAACGGCTATTGTTCATGATTTTGATGGCCATCCTGTCCTCAAGAGCAAGTGCGTAGATTGGATTTTGGGGGAGGTGTGGGCGGAGGCAGCATCATTATAAAATGATATCTTGTCGAGGTCACCAGAGTACAGTTTTTGAAGCTGGACTTTCAATAACGGTTTCCACTCAAAGCCAAGGTATTGATGTCCACTAATTTTGAGTTTTGGGGGGACTTTTTATTAGTGGCGGAGTTCCACGACCGGTCAACGCGCCGATGATCATGAAGAGTTCAAAAAAGTGGTTCTCATGCACCACCCAATTTTCAGAGATGCCCTGACCTTCTCTAACGTAGCAGATTTTTCGTTTTTCGTGTGTACTGTATAGGACATTTAGTGCTCCATCTAAAGTGACCATGAAATCCGACTTTCTTCCACGCCTGACCTTTTTGCAGCATTCGACAGTTTGTCTTTCCGGTTCATAATGTTACTAAATTGAGTTTGTGGACACCACATTTCATCCGTTTTCTTTTCTTCAAAAGCTTGATGACCCGGTGAACTGTGGAAAGTGAGACCTTGACTTTATGGGAAATCTCTCTTTGTGAAGGTGGATTCTCTTTTGAGGTCAGCAGGTCAATTTTTCTTCGAATACCCGAATTCACAACTTCTGGTGAATGACGTTTAATAGAAGATTTTTCACCTTTAGATTTAGCTTCACGTCGTTGACCTTTACAATTTAGTATATTGGCCACTGTAGATTTAGAAATGACGATATTTTTTATTCTAAGTTGTTTCACTATGTCACGAGAGGTCAATCTAGCTGTGGAAACTTCTAAAACCATACCCTCCACTTCCGGTTCAATTTTCTTGGCCATGTTTGACAAAAATGAAATTATTGTTTTGCCACAACCACCGCGACAGTACCCGCTTTCATTAAAATCTACCCCCATGGCACTGCTGACACTACAAGTATGTCTATAAGCGCTATTAATCTGGCCAAATCAACATGAAACACCATCTGTATACGCGCAAACAGAACTCTTTATTTATTTGATGAAAACTCGCATCTGTCTATATATAGGATTTCAATTTTCTCTGTTGTTGTTTCCTCTATCTTTTCAGCATACGGAAAGGACGTGAAGACTTTGATCGAGTCTCCATTGGAAGCTTCACCACTTCACATGGGCAAGAATTCGGTGACGTATGAAGCGAGACTTCTCAAAGCTCTCATGCTCAAACTCCTTGAACAATAAGGAAATTTGACATTTGACATTTCAATCCCAAATTTAAATTTTAGAAATTGATTGGAACTCGAAATGAAATATTCGTCGACAAAGACGTTCTATTTTTCCTTTCCCTCATTCTTTCCAATTTAATTTAATCTAAATCTAACATGTAAACTATGTAGAATCTATCATCTCGTGTAAATGTAAATATTCTTGATGCATTTTTGATGCACTTTTCTATAGACTTTCTCTCTGTGTTGAAATATGACTTTAATGAAATTTCGCTGGTCATTGCAATTTACAATTTACAATGGCATTGTTTTTGAGGCAGACAAACTTGTGTTTTATTCACATTCAAGTTAGTGTCGTTAACATTTGAGGAAAGTGTCAAAAAAGAAAATCTTCGTATGCCTGGAATTTGAATTAAATTATGTAGATGGAACGTCTGGAAAGGAATTAAACTATTTATTTAGCAACTGTTTGATATGTCGAATTGGGGTATTCTCAGACAAAACAGATTTCAATTCATTCATTTATTGTTTTTTTTCAACGCACACTCGCTCGTGGGGATTACATGGCAATATTTCATTCAGTATTTCCTTGTCCCTGTGTTTTACAAACAATATTTTCAACTTTTCCTTTCGACAGAAGAAGAACAATGAAAATCGAATTGGACTACTTTTTTTAATTAACAACAAAAATAATACATTGGGAGGAACGTTTTTCAAGGATGACATTCCAAATTTTGTATTTACCTATTTGATGCCTAATTAACATATTTGATTTGAGTAATCTGCTTATTTGTAGCAAAATCTTTACGTTTGCCAATTGTACACATTTGTCAAGAGAGCCATAAAAGGGGTTTTGATTCGAAATTTGAAGGCAGAACACCTTTTCCTTTTTTTATCAAGTGCGAGTATCAGAGTATGAAAAGTATTTAACAGATTAGTGCATTAAATATCTATTTAATATTTTAATATTTATTCGGAATGACTCGTGAAATTGAAACTCGTACGGAGAAAAAAGTTAAGCAGTGTCTGTTATTCTGACTATCATTAAATTTAATGACGATCTCTACAGATCGTTATGCATTCTCTTAACTTTTCAGTACTGTTTTTTATTCCCAATTCAATGTTGTAATTTTCGTTCCATTGTCTATTCTATATTTTCGTCAAATAAATGGATAAACTATGTGTAAAAAGGGCAAAGGAAAATAGTAATTGTTTTACTCATTTGTACCCTTGAAATCGTTGGAAATTCATCCAAATTATAACACTATATAAAACACATATTGACGCAATGAAACAGTTGGTCTAAAACAAAACGCGAATGTCACAGTACATTAATAGTTTTGAATCTGGACTTCCAAGCTTTATGAATAAATCTGAATTATTTTCTTGCATAAATCAAGATTTTAAAGAGCATAAAATGGATTTGACGGTGCAATCGGAGCATCAAATCAATTTCAACTTCCAAACCGCGTTCATTCCTTTTTATTTCATAAGCCACATTTGAATTTCAAAAAAAATACAAACTTGTCACTTCAATTTCCATACATTTTCCATAATTTCTACAATGAAATTCTTTGCTTACATCCGATTTCTTATCTGCTTGAGTGTTGGCTATCTTTTGATAATTCTCAATAATCAAGTCACAGGTAAAATTCATATACGAATTTCAATCCATTTAACATTTTTGATTATTATATCTGATTATTATTACTTGGATTACTATATTTAAATTTTAAATTGCAATACAAATGTATTTTTTCTTTTTGTCTTACAGGAGAATCCGAGGTGACGAACATGAATTCCAATGAGCAGTCGTTGATGAATTTGACTGACGATGAATTCTCTCGAGCTCATTACCAGAACAAATCTTACACATTTGTCAAAACTCCAAAGGTTATTGTCACATACATACTTTTTTAAATTCCTCTACTGATCATTTCAAAATCGCTTGAGAACTGCACTTGAATTTCTGGTACTGTTTCTAATGCTTCTATTTATAATCTTTAGCGATTTACGGATGCCCTGCAGACTGCGTTTCTCGTCGTGCCATGCTGACTTCAATTGCAGATTCACACGAGTTGGAATTTCTTGGAAACTTGATAAAAGAATGTATGCTCGCAAAATACAATTGAATTTATACAGACAATATCTGTATTAGTATTTGTTTTTGGTATTTCTATAGTGTGTGTGTGTACTAGTGACTCCAAGTCGATAATCGCGATAATTGGCGTTATCAGTGATAATGATAATGTCGATAATTGGGTGTAATATCGTTATCGCTTATCGCAAAATATACACTAGATATAATGGGATTTTTTGTGGAAAAAATTTTCAAACTTT
>JAIUND010000742.1:0-54394 GCA_034699125.1 Gisinianus flammeolus
AGTTGACATTTAATGGCAGACAGCCATCGGTGAGTCATAAGTAAATTTGCATTACTTATAAAGTGATAGCGCGGTATTCTATAAGCTATGCTACAACTATAGAAGCCTTAAAAGATTGACAGCCTGATTTATTTATTTTTGTATCACAGTCAGAAAAATATCAGATAATCGCGCACCTTCCTGAAATAATGTTAAATTTTACGTGAAGAAATGTTGCATTTGGGTGCTCTAATGTGGAATTTACAAAATTCCACGTAAAATTTAACATTTTTTCAGGAAGGTGCGCGATTCCATGAAATAACGTTAATCCAACGTAAAAACACGTAAAATATAACGTGTTTTTGCGTTATGGTTTACATGCTTTTCTGAGAGTATACTCGCATTACATACTGATGTTGAGTTTTGTTGTTATATTTTTTTAATACGCTTTGAGTTTGAAATCAGCCAGACACTTTATGTTTTTCAATTCTGTGTTAGATTATTTCTTTGACCATTTCTCTTACATGAAAAGTAAGATAAATAATTGGAAAAATGTCAAATTATTGACGAGTGCTCTGATTGAAAATGATTATTAAGAATGTTTAAAACAAAAACAAAACTTGCTCTTTAATTTAGACAACTTTGCTCATATGATATGAACTGATTGTGAGGGACTGGCATGATAAAAAAACGAGACATATATGGCAAACAAACTTTGACTTGTAGAGTCAGGGACTTGGAAAACCGAGTGTAAAGATATAGAGAAGATGGAACTGGTTTATTTGCCGGTGAAAAAATTGTCCATGTCCTCAAGGTATACATATTTACATGGATAAAAAGAAATTGAATTGATTGGTATGGAATACACAGAATGAGTAAAAGCTTTTTTTACACGGGATTCTGACTGGGACGACAACAGATAATCGTCTAGTATTGACATATTTACATACGTGGATTCACTCTCAAATAGGATTATCCATATTTTAGAAAATAACTCGAGATTCATTCTATATTATGTAATTGTGTGGACTTTCTCATTCATTTCTTTACTACAAAATCTGTTTAAGATTAAGCCACTATCCTGCATTCTAAATTCGAATAAATTATCGTGGCATAAAAAAAATCTCGTTTGTATTATAAGTATGTAACGACCTTTCCTCCATCCATTCTCTCAGTTCTCATCCTGTTTGAATGAAATCTTTGAACTTCTATCCGTAAATTGTACTAGGTATACATTTTATATATAGACGCTTGATATCAAGTTAAATTCTCTCGTCTTTTTTTTTAAATGTTACCTTCTATTATACTCACTCACAATCACAGTCATTTACACATGCCAATCTTATTTGTATCAGAATTCTAGAACTAAGCTGTATTGAGGCTTCACAGGGGATTGAGATTACATGGCGACATATACAAGAATAATTTATCACAATTTATTTTACACACACACGAGCTGACAATAAAGAGAGAGAGAGAGAACTGAGAATGATGCAATCTCAATTAATTTTCGCGTGTGTACATCAAACCCCCACATGCATGTATAGTTGAGTAGAGCACTGCAGGGTAATTGGTAATTGGCAATTGGTCAAATATATATAAATACGAACTCTTTGTAAGTTTATTTGTCTTGAAAACATCAGAGTATCAACAGTCAACATAAACACGTCTCTTCATCTCATCGGTCAAAAGTCAACCCAGTCAAGGATTTTTGGTTCTTCATGTCACTATAAACACACGACTCAATTCAAGCAGTTAGCCGTTCCCACAGTGAACAAAGTATCTTCAGTTCACACGTTTCACAGTCAAGTTCATGTACAGTTTTTCTCGTTCCCGTTGAGAAAGCATGAAACAACTCGTATCAGAGGAATAAACCCGAAAACAGACCACACACAATTTACAAGTAAGCTCCTTTTTTTCCATCACTTCACACAATTATTTACCACATAGTATATGCATACTGTGTGGTACATGTATACATAAAATTTAGTCGAATTTTCAGAAATTTCTAAACGACAGTCAAATTTAAAACGCTAACGGCAAAATAATAGCTTTTGTATTAAATGTTAACTGTCATGCATATGGCAGTTTCGTTTTATTTTATCGTAATTGTAATTAGTGATTACGGTTTTTTTTTCTTGAGCGCTGAATGAAATCACGAGGCAATAGAGTGAGGATTTTAAAAATTATGAAACCCCATGTTATTATTTATATACTACGACGTTATAGTATTGGTAAATATTAGAAGGGAGAGAGAGAGAGAAAGAGATTCACCCGCATTTAATTATGGGTGAATCTTGAATAAGTGATAATGAGATGAATGAAGACTGACAGTTGGTTAGGATGGGGGAATTGAAACAAATTAAGACTGAACTTTAACATGATATAATCAGTATATCTCATGATATTTTTTGTTAGAATACACATTACACACATCCACATTTGGGTTTTTATTAGACAGAGTTCAAGGTCACTCTTCATTCTAAAGTCTTCAAAGTTCAACCCGTCCCAGTCAGTACAAAAAAAAAGAATATTTCCTCTTTGCGTAATAATAATAACCTAGCCTAGGTTATTATTGCAGCTGCCATGTCCATGTTCTGTTCTAGTCCTAACAACTTATAACAAGTAACATTCTTGAGAGTTCATTTGCTAACGTCCTTTTTTCTGAAATAGATATACGGAAATCTTTTAAATGTTGAACATAATGGCGAGATAAACAAGAATTTCGTTTTGCACACGTACGGTGATAATGAAGAATCTAAATTTAATACTCAAACAACCTCCATTACTGGATAACAATCACATCAAACTGGAGAAGAAATTACTGTCCAAATTCAAATATTCTACAGACGATTGACCATACAATTTAATAAATTGAATTTATAATACGAATCATAACTTTTACGAAATTTAGTATATAATTCAATCTACACAACAGCAGCAGCAGTCTAATTGATAACCGAAATTGAAAAAAGAATCCAGCGGAACAAAACAAAATAAAAAAATTTCAAGAAAAGTTACACAATGAAAATGACAAATACAAATAAAATGTCAGCAAACCATAACCAGAGAACCCTTTGGGTTTTCCTCGTGATACTCTCGAGTATTTTACTGGTATGCGTCACAGGAGCTCCGGCCTCGGCTTCTAATGGATCCTTCAATAAGAAATCCCAGCAACATCCTCCATCATCCATCATAATGAAATCTTTTCAGGTATATTTATACTTGAAAAAGAGTAAAAAAACCATTGAAATGACATGCGTGTGTGTGTGTGCAGTGTGTGCACTGCTGAATCAAGTTTAAGTCCAGTCATTAATTTTTACAATTTCATTTTTTTTACATATATAAATAGAATATGGATCCGAGTTCCTCCTTGTCAATCGTGAGCTCTCTTGATGTTCTTCGACAGACAATGGCCTTGGAAATGCATAGAACTCGACTTCGTCAAGTGAATCGGGAACGTGTAGCAGCAAATAATGAATTTATACGGAAAATCGGAAGATAGCTACCAATTAATTATTTGAGAAAATATGAATAAATTTCCCATTTATTTAATCCACACATGTTTTTACAATTGATAAAATGAAATGATGATGTAATAAATTCAATATTTTGATGGTCTCATCTTAACCCTTTTTTAAACAGTACCATGGAAATTTCTTTCTTTGTATATAAACCCCACTTTTTATATCGAAATGAAATGTAAATAGGCACAAAAAATAGAAATTGACTGAAAAGTATTACAGTGACAATTGAGGTATTAAATTTTTTTGAAGAAATTGACATTTGCTTAGCAGAAGATGACATCAAAAGAGCCGCGTCCTTGTCCAGGTGAAGCGCATGAATAAGTTCGTGTATCATCTTTTGGATATGCATATGCATTCGGGCATCGACGGTGTGAATATGACACCCATTCTTGATCTGGACCAGAAGCGGAATTTTTACTCTCACAACCCACAACTCGCCCACTCCCATTTTTCTTCTGTAGATGTCCCGGACAATCATTATTCATTTCATGGGAACAAGAGCCTTGACGACATTGACCATTACTCGTGGATTTCAGAACCATCCGGAGATTGAAGCCATCCACGAGACTCACATCATAAAAATCCAATCCATTTTGATCAAATGTGATTTCAGCGAGAGTTGCTGGTATTTGTCCAGATTGACCTCGACAAAAGATACCATTGAAACAGGAGCCCGTCTCACATTGTCCTTGAGTATTACAGTTTGTTCGACCCCAAACCCGACCTTTCCAACCATTTTCCACAGTCAGAGTTTGTCGGCCCCCACTTTTTAATTCAAATCCTCCTTGTTGATTAGGTGGATTTGATGAGCGTGTTCCGGGATTCCCCAGAGTCCCCACCCAAACTGTGTGCGAACATTTGTTTATTACATTGATCGTCCCTGCGGAAGTCAAGTTTAACTGGACAATCGTCAATGTTACGATGAACGAGACGAATGAAGTCAATTGAGTCATCATTCGCAGTAATTATATTTTGTATACACGATCGGACTTTCTGCGAAATTAAATACACAATACAATGAAATATCACACTAATAAAAATTTTAAACTAAAAAATAAAAACAATTCAATTTAAATATAGTCATGCAATAATTAAATTCACCTCACCTCTTGTGTTCAGTAAAAATACTTTGATAAAAATGAAAATCATTCCAAGTATGGCTTTTATACTTGTTTCAGTTGTTGATTCTTTTCGTCATGGCCATTACATTTTGAGTTATTCTAAGAAATTTTGTGCCATGTTACTTAGCAGTTTTAGCTGTCCATAAAACTGTCAATTGAAACCACAGAACAGGATTCTGTTCATGTAAATGTGAAATGTGCGACCTAAAATCTACCTGTATTCCCATTTCCTATATTATATGAAATAAGTAAAGGACTAATTGCTTTTCAATTGCATCACGTATGTATTACTTGACTTCATAACGAAATAAAACATTTTATTCTACAAAATACATGGAAAACATTGAAAATATACACTGCCATTTGTTTAAGTAAGGAAGTATAATGGGAAAAAATGAAGTTATATATAGCACGCAAAATTGGAACGAAAAATCGACATAAAATTGCGTTCAATAATAATAATAATATATTGCTGTCCACAGTCTTCGAACTTTAAAATAAAATTCCATTGTGTATTGTAGAAATCATGAAAAAAACCTCGAAATTTTCCTATTTTCATTGGAAGCGGACGTAGCTGGTGCAAAATGCTCATTTTTCTGAATATCTGAAAAAAAACTGACCATGCAAACTTTGTTCAATTCTGATGGTATATAGCCGCTTTGTATCGTATTGACATGTGAAAAGTCTTTTGTTTTGTCGTCAGTGAAATGATTGTTGTATGCATAATCTGAAAAGGTTTTGGAAATTTTGGAGACAACAGTAGATAATTTGTGATTTTTATCTGAAAACGTTTTAAATAAACGAGGAAACAAAAGGCATTTAATATTTAATGACTTATTTAAGCAATGCCAATCAGGGTTGTATGTACACAGTGTGAAACATCTCTCTGTATAGTTTGTATGTAAGTTCTTGTTTGTTCGACTTCTTCCTAACAGTTTTAGTTTGGTTGTGCAAGGAAACTCTGTTAATTTCGATCCCAAAATTCTTTAATTTGTACGTATTCTGAAAAGGCATCAAAAAGCAATCTCGGGAACATGACAAGGGAAATTTTCTGGGGGATCATCGGAGCTTCTCTGTGTCTAGTTTTGCTACTGAAAACGGTAAAAATGCAGCGAAATTTGTATGCTATACATACAGATATATAATAAATATGTACAATGTACATATATTTACTTATCTTACGACTTGTTATTTTGAATTGTAGACGAATGCTGAGAAAGGTGTGACAGAAAATCCAGAGGGGAATGTCGAGGTTACAACCAGAAACGTTTCTGAATTGATATCTCCTCGAAACTGTAGAAAGATGATGCTGGTAATGGCAAAAAAACAGATGAAAGTGTTTGGTGTCTGTATGAAAGACTTGAAGAAGGATTTTCCGGACAAGGATGAGTTCCATAAACGTTTCCAGGTAACAGCAGAGCAATTATTTATGATATTGTATGCACGTTGTGTCAAAGAATGAGACGGAATTAAACCTTGACAAAACTAATCCAGTGATGACTCTTTTTCAGTGTGTCGTCAAATGTGCCCTCGCAAAAGAAGGAATTGTATGTACTTGTGTAACTTTTATCTTTCTATTAAAAGATTTATAGACTGATGAAAAACAAAAATTGTAAAATGTAGCTTTGATTTAAATTTTCACAGCTTGACGAAAAAATGCAGATTTCCAATAAAACTGTACAGGGTTTTTTCGAGAAAAATCTCGCACTTCATTATCACCAAGTTGGACATATCATCATGGGTGGCTGTATGGAGGAATGGGGTACAATTCACATATTTAATTAAATGGAGTCCCAATACATAAATATTTAGCTAAACAATTAAAATATGCAAGTACCTATTTCTAATTGTAACGCACATTTAAGCTCCAAAACTCGATGACAAGGATGAGTATTGTACTGCCTACGGAGATTTCGTCAAGTGCCTACAGTCTTTCGTGGCGGACGTAAGTCATCACGAATATACTCACATTAAAACATCCATATTATTTACTAAGTACGTTAGTATAATAGGTACATATTTATTTCAGATGTGCTGAGTGCTGACGCTATATTGGGGGGGGGGGGAGGGCTCACTAAATTCTGTAGAATCCACTGTAAAATTTTAATTGCAAAAAATAAATCAAATTCATGTTGAGAGGAAATCCGTCACTGAACAAATGAAAAACAGTATTCAAATATTATATTGTTGCTTATACTGTAACTAATTTACATTCTCAAGTTTAACTTTGTATCTTTATTATGCGGACAAAAAAAAAGACTTGTTCCCTATAGTATATTTATGATTCCTATATTGAATGATTCAGCACAGTATACTCAATAATTCGTTAGCAGTTTGTGAAGGAAACTACTCAGCATTGACAACAGCGTATATTGTACAGATATATGAGTCATGTTTGTTGAAATTACATTTGCATCTATTTTTTCTCAGACGCTCATCCTCTGAAAGGTAGATTTTTTTGTAAAGTTTATGTACAAATGGTCACGCGATTTACGTGTCAATAAAACTGAAATTCTAATGAATAAAAAAAACTACCTTGATTGTTCTAAAATGGTAATATATACAGGAGGTAAAGGTATCGCATCATATTGTCGTGTCCCACATCATAAAAATTTCCTTCTACGCCATTCAGAGAGTGCTTTGTCAAACGGTAAACTCATAATCATAAGTGAGCTTATCTGCATTCTGTATATGGAGAATTTCCCCGTGCGTCAAAACTTACCAGAGTAATATTTTTGTACAGGTATAGAGTTATACAATGTAATACTATATGAATGAATTAATATACATGGTAAAATGTGAGGTCAATATAGATTAGTTGGAAATGTCAGGACTACTACGAGAGAATGATGGGCAGTTTTAGGTGGAAGGTAGGTTCAAATTGTATAAATTTCTAGTAATTATCAAGACAGAATTGAAGTATGCAGGTGATGATGATGATGATGCTCTTTACTGATTGATATTCATATATTGGAGATCAAGTTGTTTCTCTGTTTCCATCGTCTTCTTTCCTTTTGTCTTGGACAATCAACTATATGATTATACATGGTAAATGCGGGTTAATACATTTCATGGGGCAGGCTCCTGTCCACATATAATAATTACATATTAATTAGAAAAATCTTTTCGCTTATTCACAAGGTCAATGATTCCATCACTGTACTAAAAACGTACAGACTAAACGTATAGACTAAAAAATCTTGGTCTTCAACTCCTGCTGCTTCTTAGCAGGAGGAGTTGAAGTCTCGATTCCTCCTGGTCCTACCACAATAACAAATACATTCAACTTGTATCACTTTGCATATATATAAAAAATATTGGGTAAGTCTTATTTTATTCTGCTACGCTCCTACTGTTGCTGCATCTCCTCCTTTCATTTGCATTCCCATCCTTCACAGTCAACTTGTATTGCAAACACTTTTGTCGAGTGAGGATAAATACAACTTTGAGTAAGTTTAAAATAAGAAAAAAATATTTAATTATTTAATAATAGTAATTAAAGTTGATTTGTTTCACTTTTTTTCTCGTAGGAGTGTGTCTCGTCTTTTTTAAAGATTTAATCATGTGCAATAATTAATATCTGATTTTGATAGCAATATGAAATCTTACCTCAAGTTCATTGTCTTGATATTCACAATAACGGGATCGTGTGGGCAACTGAGATATTATCGTGGTATTGGTGATCGTTGTTCCGTGGAGAAAGCATCTTGGAATCGCTGGGGAGTGTGTGATGAAAGCAGAGGATTTTCTTGTCAGAATTACCCAGAGTATGGAGGAAATGTGTGTGCCTGTTCAGCTCCATTTGCATATGATCCACACAGTGACGAGTGTCGACGAAAACTTGGTCACACTTGTCAACACTCAAGTTTGACTCGATATCCTTCATCCGCTTTGAAACTAAAATACTGGTACGATAAATGTCAAAAGAATGCCGAGTGTACTTTAGAAACGAATCGTTTTACTGGACGACTCGTGGGAATATGTCGATGTCAACCGGGAACTTATCTCTCATACGGTGGTGACTTTTGTGAACGCTGATTCTCAAACAATTTGCATAAATTTGATAGTATTAGTTATAAATTAATTTATTATATAGTATTTTAAATGTACTTTCACTTGTATAATCGTACACATTATAAGGAGAGAAATTCTGATATAAATACACAACTGGCATGCTCAATAAATTATAAAAACGTTTGTTATATTTCAATGTCAATCGGTATAGTGGTAAAACATTTTAAATAATTACACAAAATTAATAAAATATATCAGATTCAGGCAAAATGAGTCACTGAACTAATAATAAAACAAATAGTATAGTCATACATCAAATATTGTTACTGCAATTGTTAACATTTTTTCTAAAGCACAAATGCATATATATACAAAAACTATTGTCGGAAATTAGCATATACATGCATCATGTGTCTTAATTATATAAATCCTATCGAACGATTGAGCAATCAACACTATTCCAATATGATAATATTGGAATCATTATTATTAATAGCTTCCAAACATTGATCTCCATAAGTGTAGGAAAACTGTAGGTCAGCAACAATTTCCACATATATGACTTCAAGAGCAGTTTGCTTATTACCTGGACTCGCTTGTACTTTGTCTTCAAATTGGCAAGCCTTTTCCAAGTCTGTTTTCAAAAAAGCTTTTTCACAATTTATCCAAACCTTCTCGAAATCGGAAGTCTCTGTTCCATCCACCTTCTCAATTAACTCTAGTTCTGCAAATAAATCAATAATAAATATACATATTATATTATAAAACTAGACTTGTAAGAACATTGAAGAATGCTATATAATGATGTAATGTGGAAAAACGGGAATCTCATTCAAAGATTTACCTTTAACAACGATCAAATGTTTTTTGTAATCCAACAATCCAATATGAAGAAAACAACGTTGAAATTGACAATTAAACTTTGAATTCTTTCGGAATAGCTTGCCGATATTTACATCCATCTGAGCAATTATATCTGTACCGGATTCAACATTTATTGTTCTGCAAAATCAAATGTTTTGCAATACAATTACTTATTTTGCCGCTTGAATATTTATAATAAAAGCTATTATTAATATCACCCTGTCAAAGTTGAACTTACAGCTTAAATGATGGACAATTAGTATTATTATTATCCATTTCTTTACCATCGTCGAGTCTTAGCGAACCCACGAAAGACCATCCAATTTCATCATCTTTCCCACATTCCATGACCTCGTCGTCTTTAGTATTTTCCAAACAGGGAAGCAGGTATTTTTTTGATGACGATGGCGCTCGCACTGCAGTTTCATTAATCAACTTTAAATGTCCTTTCTTGGAAAATTTCTAATTCACAAAACGCAACAATTTAACACATGATAAAAAATGTACCATTTGAATTACTGAGAATATTTTGTGGATTACATATACAGAATAAAGTTCATGCATGATATGAAATGCATAATGAATTATGAAAAAACTCAATTCAATTACTTAAGTAAGTAGATAAGCTTATTTTAGTGAGTTTAAATTTAAAATTTCATTTTACACCATCTAGGCTTCTTTTTCTTTTTCTTACCTTTTGAATTGATTTACCAACAGGTCCAACAGTAACAGACATTACACGGCAGAGATATTAAACATATGATACACCTACAAATTAAAGTTATCATTAACTCAGATCTCACAACTATATAATCAATAACAGAGTGCAACAATCACATTACGCAAAAGTTCAGTCGAATTAAAAATAAAATAAAGTAAAAAAGTAGTAAAATCACAAAATCAAAGTCTGATTCTCTGATTATCAGTCAAATTGTTCAATTTTAAATAATAACTCGCCTGCCTTCTATGTCTACCGAACTGCCAATGATTTTAATTGCGTGCATATCGGTGTACTAGACCGATACATGAATACAGTAAAAAATTGACAAAATCAAATTTAACCATTTATTAATCAACATATTGGAAATGTCCACATTCTGAAATACTATACATATAAGTATATCTATTGACACTTTTTAATGTCGTCTTTAAAAGTTGTAGTTCCAGGGCAGGTGTGAGGTGTCCGAACCCAAATATTGTTCACGGCATTCCATTGACACAGGAAGTATCTTCTGGGATCAGTTGGATGTTTCAAATATCCATTCTCTTTGCATATCCCAGTCCCGGGTGGTAAGATTGTTGTTGACGTTGTATTTGCTCCCATTTCTCCTCCAGGAGGACCTATGATTACTAGTTTTGGGTGCCGGTGGTTAATGCTACCATCCGCAGTCAAATCTAATTGAGGTACACCCAAAGTTCCACATAGTCCGCATCCCATGATGAATACAGCAAGCTGAATTCCCCGAAAATTTATTAAAAAAAGTCAAAACCAGAACTATATACGGTAAGTAAGATTGGTTTGACAGTATCTCTTTAATATATGTATTAGTATATGTATTACTTACCACTGACAACCAAGTTGGTCCTTGTCCTTTCATATTGTCTATATAGTCTCTCAACCAAAAGGAATTATATTCGGCTGCGAGATTAAATGGGAAATGCGTCACTTTGTCACTTAAAAATCACCAGTTTTCTGCAGTTTTGACCGTGAATCCTCCTTTGCCCCATGAGCTTTATAAACTGTCTTTCCGTTGTTAAAAAACACAATCTCATTCCCATATTTATATAATCACACGAAATCAAACTCTGATTTATGATTTCCCAACACTCAACTTTATAAGGCAATTTGATTCCCCGATTGACAAATTTTTTTTGTTTGCCATATCATGAAAAAGAAACCTCCGACAATAATTTTTCCTTTGTCGTAAATTAGTTAGTAAATAAGCACTTACGCATGCAGTCGTTCTAATTGGAATTAAGTAATAAACGAAATATCTAACATTGCCCTATTGAGCCCTATTCATTATATTTTATGGTTTTGTAATATGAGCTTTTAATGCCCCGACACTGAAAAGGTGTATTGGAATTATGAGGATATGATATGCAATTTATTCGTATATTCAGCAATATTTTCCTCCTCATATCTTGACAATACTAAATATGCTCAGTACCAGCTGATATTATCACAACGTCAAATATACACACACCTTTAGATTATTAATTATGTATTACGGTGTACTATAGGGCGGGCCAGAGTTTCAGCTCATTATTATTATATTTAGTTGTTGCCGTTGCACATTCGTCATCACTGAATTAGTCGCAATTCAAAGCACAGTATAAGGCAAATGAATCTTCCCACATTTTCCCAAACTGCATAAAATGTACTTTGGATTGCAATCATCTCTGCTAATTCCATATTGTCTAATTCCAAGGCAATACACTTTTAGTGAAGGATTTGCCCGAATCCAAATGACTGACTCAAATATGCAAAGCAATATACATGAAACGATTCACAAGAATTCATTTTATTTGTCTTTCGTAAATATATGTACTTACTCACACGCATGGAGAGTATTTAAATGAATTTAATGCAGGAATAAAACCAACAGTTCCTCTGCATGGTTCAAACTATGAAAACGATAAATAATATTTTAGTGAAATATCTGTTCGATTGGAAAGGAGAAGCTTTTTCCTTTCAACTGATAAAAATTAACAAAGGACTTTATTCAAAATCAAAGCGATATTTTATTTATGCATGGTCCATTTCATGTTTGCATGTTCTACATTAAACCAGAGTCAAATGAAAGAGGTAAAAGAGAATGAAAGTTGATCCTGACAAGGAAACTTCCACTATTGACATTTTCAATATTTCAGATTCCGTCAACCACAGACGGCTGTATTTTGTTGAGCTCTGTAAAATTTTCCAGGATAAACTGCTGCATACTCACATCCTACTTTTGCTTGAATAGTAGTAAAATTGATGCTATACACAATATATAAATACAAAATCATTCAAATTTTATATCTTTCCAATAAAAATCAAAAACTCTATCTCGTTATTCTACAGTTACCTACTGAATTTTTCGTCTCACATGATTTCTTCTTTTTGCACATAATGGAAATTCAGTTTGCTTTCTCCGTGTTCGACTTTACCCTGTCCATTTGAGAAATAAAAATGCATACTTGAATCAGTCAATTTCCATAACTATATGGAGTTACTGAGAAAACAAGTTTGTACGAATGTTATTGTGGCTACACTAAAATTTGAAACTTTTATTCACAGCATGAGATTGCAGAATATTCAGTACTTTTCTTTGAAACATAAATGAACAATTCAAATAGCATTCGTGAGAATCCAGTCTGTAAAGTAAGAAATTTCAGTGTGAACAATGGGATAATCTGGTTTTAAACAACCATATGCCCACGAGACAATACCACAAAGATAAGGCTGAGAACGGTCATGACAGACAGCAGGGCTCCCAGTGTTTCCATTACAAATATCCCCATTTTTAGGTTGGCCACAGAGCATCGACTCCACTATTTGAGATCCGTAAGCTTGCTGACTTCAAATTATAGGAATAAAAATATTAATTAAACCCGTTGTCAATTCGTAGAATTTCGGATTCAATGTTTACGTCTTTACGATGTCAAGCAATGGAAATCAGGCAAACTGTACGAACTGCATAAAAACGATGGGAAATCCTCTTACCATTTGGCATCAGTGACAATCTCCGCGTTTACTGAATGAAGCGTCCCAGTTGAGCCGTAACCGGTGACAGTCAACTGACCAACAGCTGAATGCTCACTTGGTGCTAAGGAAATGACTCCCGTTCTGAATTCCACTCCGAGTTGGAGTGGAGTAACCAATTGGAAGAGGGAAACATCATTGATCAGTGTATTGCCATCATATTTCTCATGAATGATCTTCTTCCGTACTTGAATCAATTGAGAGTCGGATTGTTGTTCTGGATTATTGATATTGTGAACTCCCGCAAGGACTGTGAAACTACTCGCAGATCCAACATTCGCACAGTGGCCAGCTGATAATACCCAATTTTCATTTAATATACAGCCTCCACAAATGTGATTGTCATAAAATCGGATGGAGACTTGATAAGGGACGGAACCCACTTCCACTTCCTCTCCTTCTCCAGGGATCCGAAGCAGCAGCAATGAATTCCGTGATCGAGGAAAACCTACATTTTTTCCATGTAATGTAATCAAGTAAATTTTTATACAATTTCAATTTCTAATTAATATCTTATTTTATATAGTTTCCGCAGTTTTCGCAGTTTTCGCTATAAAATACCTCGAGCTTGGATCAACACGAAAATCAACACTGTAAGAAAAAGTACAAGTTTTGTCATTTTACGTCAACTATAAGTAGATACGTTTTCCCTATACAGAACTTGTAAGTAAATTGAACCATAGACGTCCGTGAATATTACATTCGTTTCTTTCCAGGCTGTGGATTGTTTTATATTGTAAAAACATTGCAGAATTGGTTTATCCATGTCCTATCAGTACAATTAAACTAGTAATTCCATTTATTTTTTTATCATTCACAAGTGTGATTATGATTAACCATGACATATTTGTCATTGACATGAAACTTGCACAAAACAAACATCATCCATGATTTCACTCATTCATTCATTATTTATTCGTGCATCAAAGTTGGTTTTAGATTCTTTATTTAATTGAATATTTACTCAAACATAGATAAATTTAATTCATGACAAGACATCCAAATCGTGTGTCATGCTTAAATCAATACAGTGTACAATTTTTACATTTATTCTTTCAACATAGATGCACTTTATCGTGCTGTGTATCGAAATCAAATAAAAAATAATTGGGTAAACAAAAGTTCCACAACGTGTACGCTTATCCCGTAAATATCTATTTACTTTTACATAAAACCAGAGTTTGCAATATTCATTTCATAGCTATTTCAGTGCAAAATTATCTCTAAGAAATTCGGATGTAAATAAAATGGTCAACAGTTGTGTTTTTCACATTGTTTTTTTATTATTAACAATATGTACTCAAGAAGGTTGAGGAGACTTATAAGAGGCTGCAAAATATTTGAGCTTGAATAGACTAGTTTGAGAATAAGGGAATAAAACTTTCTCCACCATGAAAATGAGAAGACTCACAGCGTAGCCAATGAGAATGATGAGGAAAGCAATATAGACATCGGAATATTCCAAGTCCTTGGCCTTGGCTATTGCAGACTTGGAACATGTCACTCGCGTATTCGTATTGTAGTAATTAATATAGCGTTTGTTGAAGCCCCTCTCTTTCATCATCATTATCCTATACAAATTGGACATATTAAAGGCAATCAATAAATATATACATATTTGAGATTGAATCAGCTTTGATTTTCATTAATTGTATAGGTAACGGACTTGTGATTGAAGGACTCGGCGAACGGTGATGCTTTTCGGATGAACATGGCACTTTTACCTGGATGGTCACTTCCAGGGAGAGAATTAATATTATTACAAATACTCCGATCATTGTAGCCTAAGGAATGGGCTGCAGAGTAGAAGACATCGGGGAAAGAGAATAAAGCATTCTTCGAGTTGAGAAGAATCTCCACTTCATTCTTTGTATTCACTTTGAGGATGTCTTGCGTCAGATTGTGAATTTTGATCACATTATTCTATCGAGTAAAAATATGTAATATTTCATGAAGTTTAAAAATATACATATACGTATGAGATTTCTCATATAGTTTGGGAATTCTCGCGTACCAATAGAAAATCCTGCAGAGTCATACTGCTCTCGTGAACGTACAGCAGATAATTGAATGCAAATAAATCCCGTAGTTCTCGTATAGGAAGGATTTTGACGGACAGAACTGAGACGATGGCAGCTGAGTAGGCCACATAAATTATTAAACCGGTTAGACAACCGCAGAGAAAAACAATTCTCATAGAGTGACATTTCGGGTGTCTGGGCCAACCTACAAAAATCAACATTGAATGGTCAATATAGTCAGAATTCTTATGGCAGTTCAATCATACATATTACGTTAAAAACTGCACCCTTTTGACACAGAGCACCGATCGCCCACATGGCCGCGTCTCTTGTGAAAGATTCATCATTTTCATTTGGATGAGAATTCAGTATGCTCAAAATGAACATGACACAAATGATGGCTGTCCAAGTACAAACTACTGTGATCCATAAATGACGATGAAATGGAGCCACGAAAATATTTCTCATGGCATTCAACGGAGGCTGCACGAAAAAAACTTGAATTCTATATCAAATTAATTTGCACAAAATACATACAATGTTGTTGATATTGAATTATGTACAATTATATGCTCTGGGAAGCACTCAACCATTTTATGAGGACAATTTACGTATTTTCTGTCGTTGGTTGTAGAAACTGAAAGGTTCGAGCACGAAGTTCTAGAACTGTGACTTGTGAAATTGAAATGTCGGCAGTTTTCTTGGTAATATAATCCACTGAAAGTCCGAAGGCTTCCCCATTTAGTACGCCAATCGAACTCCCAACTTTCGCATCCTCGCTATATATATAGTTACAGTCAGAAATTTTGAATGACTCTGATGATTTGGACCTGTGGAAATGATGAACAAAACAATGATTTACTGTGAGCAGTATATACTTACGTAAAGTTGAGCATATCCCGTAAATTCCTATACAGCCTCACGGCCGCACCATCCGCCAGTTTTGACGATTCACGTTTGGAATTATGGGAATTTCTCGACCTGAAATGAACTTCGTGGTACAAATTATCATTGTCCTATATATATAAATGGAAAATAGAAACATAATTTGTAGTTTACATAATTCATCAAGGAATGTACAGAATGAATTTGAATTTTTCTCATTTGTGTATAAGTAGGTACCTCAGCCACTGCTACAATGTGAACTCGACGGAATTGATTTCTCCTTTGTAATTTTTGGCCGACCAGGATATCCAATTGTATTAAATTATTCCTTTCTAATGGGATTTCTTGGAAATAGTCCACAGTTTTAATCGAGTACAATTCCAATAATTTGTATGGATTTGTGGGCTTTCTGAGATCTTGGTCGTCGCTATTCCTATGAAAGTCAAAGCTACAGTTTTCCTCCAGCTCCAGCATGTGAGTTTCGTTTTTGTTTTGTAAAATTATAAAGTAGAAATTCAGATTGATGGTCAATTTTAATCTATTGGAATTCCCATTACTCGCTTTGCTCACATTCGCATTATCCAATTTAAATGTAGTTAAATTCTGGAGTTGAGTCAAGAGTTGATCTGCATATTGAGATTCGTTCAATTCTGACAAAACTATCATACAGAAGATCCAGTTTCCTTTTGTCCAGGGTGAATCCTGACCCTCACGGAATTTCCCTACCAACTGAAACATCCTCATTATTATTCAATTATCATTATTTGTATGAGCAACAGAGTTATTTTGTCATATTTATTAGAAGTTAAGTTTTACTTTTATATAATTCGTGTACTTACAATGGAAAATATGTGATGAAATTCCATGGGTGTGGAAGGGATTAAGATGATTACATTGATGGAGATGTCAGTATTAAAAAAGTTCATGGTGGTATCTAATGAAGATTCATAATATTTATATCCTTTAGAATTCTCTTCAGTCAACATTTGGAAATTGTCCAAATTTTGTACGGCCACTAAATTCAAATTTTCAGAATTTTTCACTTGTAGAAAATCTTGAACTTCCTCCTGACACTTGACTTCGTATTTCTGCCCAGTAAATATTGTCACTTGCAAATTCTTTGGAGAGGATTCCCAATCGAAAACGTTCATGATATTTGGACAGGCAAAACTCTCGGAGGAATCGGGAATAAATGAAGAGTACACTAAATTGTGCTTTATACTGAAAAACACTGAAAGAATTGGGAGAAATCGTCTCATCATTTTTTAACAAGAAACTGAAAAACTCTGAATTACTCTCTCCTATGTAAAATAACTTTTTACTAAAAAGTGTGTGTGCGTAGGATAGTTAAAACTTAATTGAAAAACCTCCAGAATTTTCTTTGCATACTTCATGTTTTCTATCCAAGTTTTTGAAGGGAATGCAAATCCACAGTTGATTATGGAGACGACACAAAAGAAAAAAGAGACAGACATCAAAATATTTATTTAGTAGATAGGAAGATGGTACAAAAAACATGGGAAAAATTGTCAATGCCAAAATCTGGAGCATCTGACCATCACATGTACAATCAATTCCTTTCACCTGTCCTCTGAACTAAAAACAAAACAGGTCATATACTCCTATAGCTTTGGGAAATACAGTATGCAGAAAAGACTTTAGCGAAGAAAATAAATATTATTTTAAGAGTCTAGTAATTCTTGTGTGATTTTGAATGAAGGTGTAAAATGGCACATGTGAAAAAAATAGGTGATACGAACAATAGGTAGGACGTAACGTCAAAAAACTGAGCTCCTTTTAAAAGGTTATTAGTCTTAGTAATACTTTTATTGGCAGATTTTAATTTCCATAAAATATTCATGTTTGATTCCCATCCATCATAAAGCAAGGCGAGTAGTAGTAATATAGTATATAGCGATTATATATTACAGAAAAAAAAAAGGTTACATATGATTAATACTTGACTGTTACTGCAGAACTTTATCAAGGGCGATTAAAAGATGAGCTTGAAGTCTCACTTTCTGGGGTCCTTGAGAACTTCGACTCTCCAATGCCAAAATGGTATTTACATAATCATATTCAATTGTTAATCCGAGAATGGGTTGATCCGTTTCCCTTGCATCTTTGTCCATGATCACGTCCAAAAACACAGCCGCTTTATTTGCTTTCCGCCAAGGAACCAAAGACAAATCATCATTGAAATCAGGTGTGTCAGCAAAATCATCAAAATCTGAAGTTTCATCCCTCGGTGGTAAAACAACTTCACTATCCGGAGGATCCAAACGGCAATTTATGTTAAAGGCTTCATTTCGGATGGGAAGGACGTGGATTTCTTTTATCATTTGAGATGAACAATTAATTATTGAATTGGTATCTGTGGAGGATTCACCACCTAATGAAATTTGTCCTGGATTCGCAACTGTTAAACTTTCTGGACTTCCAGAAATGTTTTTGGAATCTTCTCCTGGAGATTTTTCTAATGTAGGGAATTGAGTTACAGCTGGTGTAGCTTCTCCGTCGGATTTTTTTAGTGCAACCCAAGCAAATGGTAAGAATTTGATGGAAGTTGGAAATTGTGTTGGGTTTGCTAAACGAAGAATAACTCGTGTTTTAATTCCAGGTTTTATTCCAGGGGAAGGAATTGGAGCCATTAAACGAACTTGCGGGACATGATAATAAGCATTCAGTTGGATTTTAAATTTAATCGAGACGGGAGAATATTCTGGCTTGTGAATATTCCTTTCACAGACACGACAACGGAGAGAACGCTTCACGAGGAGTTGTTTATGTGTGGCCATCAAGGCGGAGGAGTCAACAGGCTCCGTTTCCGTTTGACCAAAACGCTGAGCAAGATTCGTCACTGTAGATAAATTAAGAATTTTAAAATACAATTATTATTAGGGTGTCTTTTTTTTAAATGTATTTAAATGCATTTAAATATATTTCATTACCTTTGGCAGCTACAAAGTCAGATTCATAGAATTCATCAGGCAAATCCGGGATGTCTTCTTCACTTAATGTTGGAGCAACAAAAGTGGGTGGTGGAATTGCTTTTCCCATTTCATCTGGACTTGCTGCAGGGAAACGCTTTGGCAGCAAATGAGCCAAACCATGACGTCCCTGTAAATATTTAAAAAAAACATATTGAATAAATGAATGAATACAAAAACTCATACAGAAACACAACTTTTACTTATTGGGATTAGCTATAGAAAACTCACAGCTGCCAAGAATTTGCTCTTGTGTACGTATTTCCTCTCTTTAGCATTCTTCTCACGAATAGCCAGAGTTCTGAAATATTCTCCAATTTCATTTAGCTTTGCCCCCATCGGATTCTCTGGTTCTGGCCAAGGACCTGAAGCACTTGCACAATAAGGAACTCCAGCATCTCTTGAAGTCCATCGACAGAATCCACAGACTAAATAATAAAGTTTTTTAGGAGATGATTTATCGGGATCCTCGTCTGTGGGAACTTGGATTGTTGTTGCACGGATTGACAGCGTTTGTTTACAACTAGGACAGTCATAGCAGGAATTACACCTATACAATAATTCATTCATAATTAAATGGTTGTACTATATACACATATATATCATTTTACTGCTATCAATATATTTAATGCATAAAAATACCGATTTTTCTTCTGCTTGGCTTCAGCTGAAGGCATATTTTCTGAACAACTCCCACAATAATGTGAATCCACTTCATGGGACACGCAATAACCACATCTAAGCCGTAGACAATGCCGACAGAAATATACATAGCAGATTGGCTTCAAACTCCCACAACAACAAACATACCGAACCGTCTCCGATTGAAATAAATGAGCCATTTCCTAGCTTATTTAATCTACCTTTAATCTACCTTTAAATTAAAATGATTCCCATGAATAAGTAATAAATTCAAAATTGCACTCTCAACTTTTTTTTTGCACTTTCCAAATTGACGTTTTGACTTTTTCTCGCGGCTCCAACGAATCCTTGGGTCAAAAGCGGGATGCAAAAACAAAACGATTTCAGAACGAAACGGAAAGCGACCGGACGAACGACTGTCGGTGAAGAAAAAAAATTAAATTAAATTTTAATATCAATCGCAGTTAAATGAAAGTATAACGAAGTGATAAGTTAACAGTTGCTATTTCGGCTACAAGAAAGAAAGAAAGAAAAGTTAGTTAGTGTAGTTTGTGGTGTCACATTGTCAGAACAAAATGTCATATTCTGGTTGGGACGAGTTGGATTCGGAGAATGAAGAGGAAGGTGAAGGAAATTTTACCTCACGACAGGCATTGTTGATGATCATTAGTGCAACGCCGGATATGTTTCGTCCATGGCAAGATAGCAATGAGTCCTCACTTCTTGCAGCCCTTCAAGTAAATAATTTAGTTATCTGTTGTTTTATTATATAATATATATACACGTGTGTACATATTTATTTATATAATAAAATTAACTAAATATCATAAACATTTATCACCTAATTGACTTTTATTATTGCAGTGTTGTTACACTATTTGGAGAACCAAAATCATTTCATCACCAAAGGATAAAGTTGCAATTCTGATAATGGGAACGGAAAATGCTAAGAATCCATCGGATTTTCCTAATCTCTATATTCTTCAGGATATGTCCGTTGTTAAACGAGGTATGATTTCCGCATTGAATAAAATGATTTCAAACCCGACAGATTTGGATGGATTTGAAGATAAAATCGGTTCCTCAACCGACTTTGACCTCAAGGATGCTTTTTGGCTTGCCAAGATCATATTTGAAGATGGGTAAGCAGAATTATGTGATATTATGCTTATAATATAATATAAATTAAATATTATATATATTCTATAATGGAATTTCTTTTTAAAACAAAATTAATAAAATATTTTTGTTATAATGTTTGCTTATAGTGATTCCAAGAGCATGTCAAAGAAAATCATGTTGTTCACGACGGATGATAATCCACATCAGAATGATACAAAACTTCAGAATGATGCTATCACAAAATTCAAGGATTTGGGAAATGTGGACTTTAACATCGTATCTTTCAAAGATAACTTTGACCATTCTAAATTTTATTCTGTAAGCATTATTATTATATATTTTTGATTTACACATTTACTAGTATGACAAATGAAGGAAGGAGTTTGTGAAATCATTATTATTACTTTTCTAATTCTGACAGAAAATTGTTGAAGATGAATCCTCTGTAATCAAAGCAAGTAATGCAGAATCACTTTTCACGGTCATGAGAATGCGACAACGACTCAAACGTGCAATTACTAAAACTACATTGGAAATTGCTCCTGGGATTAAATTGGGTGTTGGCATCTACTCGCTTGTCAGGTAAATAAGTACCTACTCTACCTACGTTAACATTCAAGTAAATTGACTTAGTGTTATAATTGTATGTGAATTATTATAAAATATAAAATATTTAATATTCATGTATGGTTGAAACTTTAGACGAGCTCCGAACCCCAAAAAAGTCAAAGTACATTTGGAATCAAATGAGGTCGTGAATAAATCCGTGAATATGTTTAATAGTGTAAGTTTGAGTTAGGTGATTTTGATATCTATAACAAAGCCTTTTCATTATCCTGCTATATTTAATGTACTGAAATGTAATTCTTTTTCTAGGAGGATGGTCGCCCAGTATTGAAATCCGCTCGAATGAAAGAAGTAAGTGTGGCTGGTGAGACTGCAGTATTTTCAGTCATGGAACTGAAAAATTTGATGTACCGTTTTGAGACTGGGATCGTCCTAATTGGTTTCCTCGATCAAAGCCAGCTCCAAACTCTTACTTGGTACCGTGCTCCGGGTTATTTTCTCTATCCAGATGATGAGAAGGTGACGGGGAGTAAAGATTTCTTCACCACTTTATTGAAACGATGTGACGCACTTCAGGTATTTGATTGAATACATTTATTTCATTTTAATATAGTAATAAGAATACAGAACTCAAAATACTAATAGCCAACTGAGCAATTCATTTAATTTTATAATTGAATTCTTCAATTTGAATGTATACATATATAGAAAATTGCCTTAGTCCGTTTTGTTATGACTCGAGGACGAACTCCAAAACTTGGTTGTCTTATTCCATCAATGGGCGAGGAAAATAAAAACGGGCCGACGTTCCCACAGGGATTTCAACTTATCGTTTTACCATTTGCCGGTAATGAAAGAAATTTTTTTTTTCATTTGCATTTTGTCCTTTGCCTTAATGCTTAGGGCTTATTGTTAGAGTATAAATAACACGATATATATAGGTACTCTAATCGTAAGCCTCAATGTAGATACCAATGAATTTCCAAATAAAATCAGTTTTGTACTATGATAAGATGAAATACGACATCAGGAAACGGAAGAAACTGAAGCAACTCCAGGAATGATCTCATCCATGGAGAAAATAGTAAAAAAACTTACTCAAAGGGATTTTAATGTAGCAAATGTGAAAAACCCTCAACTATTCCGTGAATGGAAACAGATTGAAAGTTTTGCTTTGGATTTACAAGCTGAAGATGATGAGCAGGAGCAAGATTTCACCAGTATGTTTTTCACCCCTCTCAGAATTCAAATGATTCCATCGAAACTAAGATTTAAATGTATAATACAACAATAATAATTATTACTATATCGTATGTCTGTTAGTGCCTAACGTGCCACTGATGGAGGAGCGAATAGGCACTTTGGCCAATGAATTCGAGAACGAATTTATGGCAACTGGATTGCAGGTTTCCCAAGCAGCACCAGCTGCTAAAAAACCGAAATTGGATTTCGATGTGCAACTCGAAGCGAGGAAGGGACGTGTAAGAAATATATATAATTATTCGAAAATGCTTTCTCCTTTTTGTATGTCAAATACTAAGTAAGTACTCTCATTTACTTGTGAATAGTTTATAATTCATTGTAGCTTCTTTGTTTCTGTATATGTATAGTTGGACAAGCTAACTTGTGCTGTTTTGCAGACATTTTTGGATGAGCAACATATCAATTACCCAGCTCGGCCAAGAAAGGCAGACCTAATTGGAAAAATAAACAATTTCTTCAATCTTTAATTATCAATTAACAATCTCCATCCAGGGTAAAGTGGTAAAGGGAAATGTTTCTCTTTTACACGATGATCGTCTTAATCGGAAATGAAGTAACCCATGCTAAAAAACTGTGTAAAATAAGTTTATCTACGTATTGGATTCATCAAAATTTAATGATTGTTGATTGAGTCTATGTATTACTTGTCACCTTTTTCTTATGTATTATGGAATAGTAGTATGTATGTATTTTTTCGGATTTTTTCCATGAGTTTACTTAAAACATTCCTTTAGTATTCAATTATTTACCAATAGTGTATCTCATAATATGTGGCTTGACTGCACATGAATCATTGTTTCTGCAATGTATTTTCCCATTTGTCAGTAAATAAAATCCATGATATTTGTCAAAAAATAAGTATAGCTCTGAATTGCCTATTATATACAAACTTATTGAAGTGAGTTGGGATTCTCTTCATCTCACAATTCATTGAATTCATAAATGTTTTTTCTTGCTATAGTTCATATATTTTGCTTTCTTTGAATTACATATTTGCGACACGATTCAGATATATCGTGTTATTTGTGCAATCGACAAATGATTATAGACTGCAGAGTGCAGACAGGCAATCATGCAGGTACACGCAGGGAATAGTATTTTTCATAGCTTAAGCTTATCTATGTATTCTATAAGCTATGGTATTTTCTACAAACAAGAGTGTAATAAGATTTCCTTGTAGCGAGCCGGTTGATTATAAAATATCGTATAAAATGGCCACGTCCACGTCAAGCCGGAATGTTTTTTGGACTTTTCTTGTCCTTTTCTTGGCCCACTGGGCCACCCTTGGAGATGCATCCAAGAGGAAAGAGGTAATAAACATTTATATTTCATTTCCATTCCATGTAAATTTTGAAACAAATCCATCTTGTCAATCCATATGAAGTTGTAAATTTTGCATGAAGTATGTTTGTCAATGTGTTACTTTTGCGAGTATATATAAGTACGTGTAAATCTTGCCCATCTCCAGATTTCTTTTTCTAAATAATAATATTAATAAGAATTCCTAATTCTGAATTAGTGGTGCAAGTTGGATACAAAGATGAATCTCATATTTATGTTTTATGAGTCAAATTTTGAATGCATGAACAAAGGTTGTTTGATTTTTGATTTCAGGTCAGTACTCTTAGTCTTTCAGAAAAAGTTCAACAATTGACAGACATTAGCAACAAGCGTCCAGTCATCCGCATGAATGTGGCCAAGTTTAACGAGTATGTCAAAGGAGTTCCAAGGAACTATTCGGTCATAGCCATGTTCACCGCTCTCTCACCCCAGAGGGGTTGTTCAATCTGTGGAGCTGCCAATGAAGAATTCTCCATTGTGGCCAATTCCTTTCGTTTCAATTCCCAAGTCTATTCTAATAAACTATTCTTTGCTCTCGTTGACTTTGACGAAGCTGGGTCCATTTTCCAATCCATGAAATTGTATACCGCTCCAGTTTTTGTACATTTCCCACCCAAAGGAAAACCACAAGCACAAGATAAAATGGACATTCAAAGATTTGGTGTGGAGGCAGAAGCTATTGCAAGATGGTAAATTAAATTACAAAGTCAAATATGTACTTTAAAAAAATTGGTAATTCAATCTTCAAATGTAACAATTAACATGTGTGCGATTAATTATAATGTAGGATTGCTGAGCGAACCGACGTTCAGATCAGGGTTTTCCGACCACCAAACTATTCTGGAACTATGGCTCTCGTTATTGTGTCCATTGTTGTCGGAGGATTACTCTATCTGAAGAGAAATAACTTGGAGTTTCTGTATAACCGAAATGCATGGGGATTGGCATCATTGGTAAGAAAATACTGTTATGATATGCTTATGATTTTACATTTTAATTAAATTATGACACAAGTATATTAAGTTTATATATATATAATTATTATGTATGCATACTTGTTACTCACATTTCCTTTTCATTTTGTGTAATTTTTGTACAGTTTATCGTATTCTGTATGACATCCGGTCAAATGTGGAACCAAATTCGAGGACCTCCAGTTGTACAAAGAACTCAAACTGGCATTTCTTACATTCATCGATCATCACAGGGACAACTTGTCGTCGAGACTTACATCGTCTTTCTACTAAGTAAGTTGATGATTAAATATCAATAGTATCAGGTTAATGTATTTTTTTATTGAAATTATGGTTACTCGTATATACGATTACAATTACATATGTATTATTTACTTATATTTTCGTTTTTTGTATTATTTTAGGTGCTGCAATAACTCTAGGAATGATTTTAGTGATTGAAGCTGGAAAAGGAAAAGGGGATATTCGTAAACGTCGTGTTATGCTTGTAGCTGGTCTTGGAATGTTTGCTCTTTTCTTTGGTATGCTTCTGTCAATATTTAAATCCAAAGCTCATGGATATCCATACAGTTTCATTATGAGCTAATAACTTTCAAAATTATAGTCATTATAATTGTTGTTCATATACTATTCCAAAGCAAAGCCAATCTACGCGTACTTCTTACGATTATAGTAATATAATATATGTAACGTATATATAATATATATATATGTAATTCATCATACATGTGATCGCCTACATTTTTCATTATAATGTTGTTGTTTGTTGAACTCTGCTGTCAAAAATTATTTATAATTTATGTATTATTGTAGCTGAAGCTGTATTATATAAGAATTCTTATTGTGGGAGTATCCAAAAATCCGAATTGATAGTCAACGTTTTAATTTGCGAGAGGTCATATTTAATAGTTAGTTTCACACCAGAATTAGCAATATAAACTAAAAACTATATTCTGTAGAGATATATAGTACAATGTAAAAAAATGTGATTTATCCTTTATTCTGTAATAAGTTCTGTATACATAATAAAAATTATCATTCTATACGTCTCTTTCAATTTTAGACTTTGAAATATGAAATTCAATATGTATGCCTTTAGTAGCAATAAATTGTTAGACATTACTTATTACATCTTATATACGATGTTATTATTATCTTTTGTTGATTTTGGTTTTGAATTTATATTATTATATTATTATTTATTTTTATGTTTCTGAACTAAAATTCAAAGGAGAAAGGTATTTGTAAGAAGAAAAAAATGAAATTGTACGTTTGTATGTATTTAAGAAGAACGAATTCACGCTTGTAAAAGGTATCTGTAATAAAATTGAAGACATTGTTGTAAAACTTTCATTGGGCTTTTTTTTTATTATAGTATATACGCTCATTGTTTTTAAGTCTCAATAGTTCAGCCTCAGCCCAAGTAAATATCAAAGCTGCCTTTAGTACATTTGAGTAATACTTCATTAGTACCTGCTTACGCTGTGTACATAGTAATCTAATGCTTCATTCATAAGGTTCCATATTTGAATTGGGATTCAATACATGCAAGCCTTGTATATTACAACTAAAATATCAAAATATCACCCCGTCCTTTATTTATTTATGATATGCACGTTTTTACCAAACATATGGAATGATAGCCTTCCGATCTTTTGGATAGTCGGGGAAATTTTTCTGGCACCAGATATGGTTCATCACACCAGCAATTATCTAATAGAGTGAGAGAGAAATGATTTTAGCTTATATTTCATATGTATATTGAGAGTAAGGTATGATTAATATATTATATATATATTATATATATATATAATATATATTATCTCAATATCTTACTTGATTAGAAGCAACCCATAAGAAAACACAATTCCATGTTGGATTAGCCCCTTGAAACAAAATACAGAATGAGGAATAGATGATAATTTCAGCCCAATAATTAGGGCATGACACCTTCTCAAAAAGACCTCCTTGTGGAATTCGGTGAGCAAAAGAGACAACTTCATTCTCTAAAACATGAAAAGATAAATATGAGTATACATGCATGATGCAAGTATAAATTGATTGTTTTTGTCAACAGGATATGGTAAAATATTAAAAATATTTATAAAAGAAGTATAGGAAATTGTTGGCATAACGTACTCTGCCCTTTCCTTAAATCAGCATACTGTCTATGAGCTCTATTCTGTTCAAATGAGCCATACAAGAAAATAAGGAGTGCAACGACATGAAATATACTTAATTGCTTATAGCAAAGTTTCCATTCGCATGATGATGTTGTCACAAAATCGGGTTGATTCAAAATATGAGATCCCATTGTAAATCCAACACTATGACTAACAATACTGAGCATGGAGCCCGTGTAATGTAAAAAAGCTAAAAAATAATGAAGGAGATTCATCTTTGTCCCAGAATACACACTGACAAACCAACATTCATACACACGTCGGCTCACTTGAAACAGAAACAGAAGTGAGCCCAAAAGTGTGGTCGTTGCATCAACTACATATGGAAATCAAATGAATTCAATTAGTAAAAATACTGAGTATAATCATATGAATCGCATTATTTCACACCACAAGGCAATAGAATTATAATTACCAGTTTGTAGACGATTATCTCCACCAACAATCGTCAAAATTTGAGCAAGGAATGAGTTTTGAGCAGTTTGAGCTGGATTGACACTTTTGTACGTATTTAGCAAAGTGTACAGAATTAAAAGCTGAACTCCTACAGCGTACAAGTAGAAATGAGCAAACCAACTGAAATATACATAGTCATGAAATTATAATTAGAATCTTGATTGAACAATACAGTGTGGATACAGAATGTCATATATGTTGATCATTTGCCATATGACCATTCCGATGTCTTATACATATATTCACATATTTTATTACCTTTTCGGCACTTCAATTGTTCTGACAAACCAAAGCTTGGATTCTGATTTATTTGCTCGTCCATATCGAAAAATTTGGAGGATAGTGGAAGGTACATAGGTTTCACCGTAATTTGCTATTATACCAACTACAAACATTCCGATTGCAATTGTAAAGAAAAAGTACTCAAGGAAATTCATCTTGACAGTTGTGAATTTGGAATTCCAGAAATCCAGAATAAATCTATACCTGTAAGAATTCAAACTTGTCTTTCACCGCGGGCTGCTTTCTTCCTTAATTCAAAAAAATTTACTCGAATTTATTGTTGTTTTCATTGTTTTGATTTGAGTAAAATCAACATTAATGTTTAATTAAACTTTACTTAACTATCATACAATTAAAACAGATAATGGTTAATTTCCTTCTTTAATTGATTGTTCAGACTTTCTCTTTCAAGCAGTGTTTATGGGTCCCGTATTGCAAAGGTCACTTGGTAGAAGGTATTTTGTCACCGTTGTACTTCCGGTTCTTTCTTTGTCAGCTATAGCCGCCGACCGGAACAGGACGAGGATATGTAAGTTTATCATAAATTTAATAACTTATTGCCTGTTTAAATACTGAATTTTATAGACATCAAAGAAAGTTTTCATAAACGAATTTAAATGGAAGTAAAAGATTAGTAAATATTACATTATTTAATGTTTGATAGTTTCATTGAAGTTTAAAGTATTTTGTGCTTGCTTCTTTTTTATGTACAGATAAACTCGACAAAGCTCAGCTTGACTCAGGTTACTCAGATATAGCAGCAGCAGCTTCAACTCTATCCAGTCGAACAACGTCTCTTTTTAAATAATATATGATGGAAGTGGATACAGACTCAGATGAAATACTTGGACCAAGTGATGAAGAGACGTTGACAGCAGGAGAAGTACTTCAAAAACTACAAAAAGGATGGATAAATGAAAAAATCTCCCCGGAACTACTCACACCTCTAACAGAAGAAGTGGAGTCTATGATGGAACAGTTAAAAGAGGTGGAAGGGAATCTCGCTCGTTGTCAACCCCGTGATGAAATTATTAAACATTATAAAATGGAAATTGAAAGAATAAGATATTTGGTTTCAAGTTATTTAAGAACTCGTCTAGCTAAAATTCAAAAGTATGCCTGGCACATCAAAAAACAAGAAACTATCCGTTCTGATACGGATCAATCTAAACTCATGGCCGAGGAACAAAAGTTTCTAAAAGAATATCTACAAGTTTTAGAGAGTCATTTGACCAGTGTTGGGACATCAAATATGCCGGATAGATTTCAAAATTTAGATACAAGACAAATGACTGTAGAACCCAATGAAAACGCGTTTGTTTTCTTGCGAGTGAATAGAGATTCAGATGTAGTATTTGATGATGATGAAGGAAGTCAAAAGGATTTGCACTTAGTAGCCGATTGTCAATATCTTGTGACTTATCAAGCTGTCAAAACCTTGGTTGGTTCTGGAAGTGTTCAACTTGTATGATGCATTTTTTGTAGTAATTATTATTAGTAGTAATACGGTAACTTCTAATACCAATGTAACATCTTGAAAACTTTATGTATATCGTAGTATATTTAGATATTTTATTATAAATAAGTACATTCTGTGAAGTTTAGTGTTGCTGTTTTGTATTCAAAATTTGTGAATGTAACTCTCGTTACTTGTAAGTATTTTAATTGTAGGTAAAATAAAAATCCAAAGCAACGTTACACCTATTACTATTATTTACTAACAGTCGAAAAAATCTCAAATTTTTTGTCATTTTAATAACATTCGGCTATATACATACATATTGTGTAGGATTTAAGAGTACAGAAATTGTCCAAACGTGTGCTCCACTCCATTTAAATTGACAATTATATCTTTATCTAATTAACTAGTACTCAAAATAAATGATAAGATAACAAAGTGTTAGGTCAAAACAAAATGAAGTGACTATCACTACTCTGTTAAGTCTGTTACATTTGAGTTGGAAATGTAAAAAGTTCTCCAGTTTTACAACTGGATTTCATCTTTAGCCAGTTTATTGAAGTATTTACTGAACATTTGAGTATTTCTTTTGTTACTGACTATAATTAAAACAACACAAAAATATAACTATACTTTTAAAAAGTATAATGTCTTGGATTGAGAATCATCCATCACAATATGGTTCATATGATTTAAATAAACTAACGATCGATCAAGCCTACGTTAATTTCTCTTCATCATCCACGACGGACCTTTGGCTCTATGAATTATCCACAAATTGTTTGACAGTAAGAAAAATTCATCTCATCAATACTAAATACTTTTCACAATAGCAGATATAGATACACACATACCTACTTATACATGTAAACTTTTCATTGCATAAGTATAGACGGTTAATTACTTATTCACATGGCTGATTTCTATAAATTATGTATAGTGTCCTTACAAATTAGTGACTGGGATTTCAAAATCCAACCCACTAGATAATATTCGGATAATTTCAACCATTTTCCCTATGAAATATCGATTTCGGACTGGGAATGAATCATTCGCTCCAGAGCACGGGGACAAGTGAGATTCTCTTCATTTGTCATTTTTATCCGAAACATGAGTAAAATAATGTGTGTAAATACTTATTTATAGTCATAATAGTCAATGCAATTGCTTATAATATAAACTATTCTATATAAATATGATATGTAGGTTTAAAATTTGTGATGTTGAACATAATTTTGGAGAATTTGGAATTTACGATGTTGAAGCACCTGGAGAACAACAAACAGATGACTTTAGCTGTGACCTTCGGGTTATTTTGAAGCCGGTCAATATATATTTGCGTAATTAGTCATGTCCTAAAAGAATCCTTTACTTTTGAGTCGTAGCAATGCCATTGTGTGCGTACAAACAAATTATGTTTTTATATATGTACTCCTTTTTATAGCAATTCTACTCATCATATTCTTTCTAATGTTCCTGGAGTTAATCGTGTGGGGAGCAAATAACTATGACAGATTCCTTTCTCAATCTCTACGTACAAAAATTAAAAGAATATTCAATACATCCAGTGAGAGTGGAATTGAAATTGACCCAAATTCCACAATTCAAAATCCTTCGAATGCCAATCCAACTAAAAGAATTGCCTCGTTGGACACTTTTAGAGGGTTAGAATCTTCCACTATAGTCAAATATATACATAATATAGAAATTAATGAATACCACTAAATTCTTTAGACTATTGAATATTTGTATAATTTCACACAATTATGTTTTTGTTGTACAGAATATGCATTATAATGATGATTTTCGTCCATGATGGAGGAGCTAAATACTTTTTTATGCAGCATGCAGCTTGGGATGGACTTTTGCCTGCCGATGTAATTTTCCCCTGGTATAATATTTGTTTTACCACCGTCAGTTTTGTCCATTTTAAATTTATATGCATACTTATACCTATATAATAACATGAATATTGTACAAAAGGCTTCAATCAATGATTAAATGATACTTTTGTTTTAAGGTTCCTTTGGATAATGGGTGTTTGCATTCCGATCTCTCTGAAATCCCAACTAAAGAAAAAACTGGACAGTAAAAAAATCCTACTCAAAATCTTGACTCGTTCCTTAAAACTATTTGGATTTGGTTTGATGTTGAATACGATCTGGCATGAGCCGACAGACTTGTCGGGGGATTTTAGGATTTTCGGTGTACTCCAAAGATTTGGAATTACTTATTTCATTTGTACGCTTTTAGCGTACTTTTGTATGGCATCTGACAAGAGATTTAGTCCAGACACGAGGGAATTCCTCGCCTACCACCGAAACAGTTCAATCCAGGAAAATATGAGTAAAAAAGGGAAGATGAAGGGGATGTTTAAAGATGTTATAGTCCTATGGAAAGGATGGATTGTAATGATGGCACTCACTCTAGTTTACATTCTACTTGTATTTCTACTACCAGTACCCGGTTGCCCCACTGGCTATTTGGGTCCAGGAGGGCTTCACAACAATGGAAAAGTTCAGAGTTCTTGTATTGGAGGTTCTTCAGGTTACATTGATCGTGTACTATGGACTAAAGGACATCTTTATAAATGGCCTACAGCAAATGAAGTCTATTCGGTTGGGGATGCTGATAATAATAATGAAGATCTGATGACAATCCCATATGATCCAGAAGGAACTTTAGGATATTTAACAGCCGCCCTTCAAGTTTGGTTTGGGATTCAAGCTGGCATGTCCTTCATATTGTTTCCTCATCAAGTGGACTCTATGAATTGGAATATAACGAGTCGATGGATTGGATGGGGACTCATTCAAGGTGTAATTGGTGGACTGTTATGTGGATGGAAACAAAGTGGAGGAGTCATCCCTGTGAATAAAAATCTCTGGTCACTCTCCTTTGTTCTCGTGACTAATTTCATGGCTTCCTCTATTCTGTTACCCATTTTATATATCGTCATTGATATTTTCCATTGGTGGTCCTCGTCTCCCTTGTCCGAGCCTGGTATGAACTCCATCCTCCTTTACATCGTTCATTTGACTGTTCAAAAAATGTTGCCTTGGCATTGGACTTATGGGGCGATGGAGACTCATTTCATGAGACTCGTCGAATTCCTCTGGGGTATTTCAATTTGGGTCTGCATTACAATCTGGTTAAAAAGAAAACGCATTTTCTTTAAGATTTAACAATAACTCTACATATAATTCTATCTATTCGATCTATGTATATATATTAACTACATCATGGAATTTCTATACAAATGTAGAGATAAGTCTCGCATTTAACAAGTGCCAGAAAAATTCTCATATTTTACATAAATATATATATTTGTGGTACAAAGTTTATTCCAATAAAAGTATTTTAAAAAATGTACTGAAAGCTCATACAGTTGTCTACAGTCTACAGTGATATTCTTAAACATACAATTCGAACTTTGATGGCAAATTATTAACATTTTCATAGGCATGCATAAAGAGTATTATAATAATGTGAAGTCATTTTTAAGCTCATTTACCAAAAGTTCCTTTGTTTCAAATACATTAATATATATGTAAATGAATGTGATAAAAAATTTAATTTACCTTGCCAAAGTATTTTAGTATTTTCATTCATACAAAGAAAAGAATAGAATTATTGTACATTCTGATCATTTTGGTATGCATATTATATTACTGGAAAGGCATGCATACATATAATATATGTATTTGAATACATAGATAATAAGCACATGATAACTCTCCATCTTAAATAACTTAGTAAATATAGCATAAATACAAGAAGTTGGACAAGTTTAGAGTTTATTTTGTGTTAAAACTTTGAATCGATATAAAATCATCACAGGATCGAGTAAAAAAAAATATAACAATGAGACGCGTCCATTTCAAGTCGAAATTTTCAACTAGGCGGCTGATATTTGCCAAGAAAATGCAAGATTTCTTTGTCTCCATCAAGATTTAAGGTAATAGTGTCTGAATTAAAAAGAGTTGAGGAATTAAGAAAATCTGTGCATTTTATTCAATAATGGCGAGGGTGAGTTGTAAATTCATTGTTACGATTTATTTAATTTTTGCACGTGCACATTTAACGAAATTAACGATAGGAGTGAGAGACGGAGGTTTTGGCAAAGAAGTGAAAGAAAGTTGCTTTGCTGCTTTCACTTCTACTCGATGCTCAATTTTCACTTTATCCCTCGTTTTTCTATTTCTTTTGTCTGTTCCTCTCCTTTCCTCATCACATTTTCCTCTGCTATTTTTTAATTTCATTTATTTGTATGATATTTATTAATGTTTGTGAAAACGGAAGATTGTTGTATTGTACTCGGTTAGAAAGACGAGGATTCGGTGCATGTGTGTGCGTCTTTTCCTTTAATTATCAACACATATTATAGAAAATATTGTACGATTATTATTAGTTATGTTCAAGCGAAGGAAAATCACAATGCCGGACCGAGATGAAATTACAGAAGAAACGGTTGAAAGTAAAAAACCATCAAATCGGGCTGTAGATGATATGACCCGATTTGAAAAACTTGAGAAAATTGGTGAGGGTACTTATGGTGTTGTTTACAAAGCAAAAGATACGGAAAATAGCAATCGCCTCGTTGCACTCAAACGAATTAGACTCGAGTCGTAAGAAAGCTTTTTTTTTATATTATTTTATCCGTTTTTTCATACATGTATTATTTATTGACTATTGAAACCATGTCCAAATGCATGCTCTTGAAATTATCACCTGTTGAATGTTTCCAAAATCATTTTATTATTATTTTATTATTGAATACTTTTTGAATATGTCTGCCTCATTTTTTTTGCAGCATGCTATAAATGAAAAAATAATTTTTTGCAATGTATGTTATAAACCGTACTATCATGTTCCTAATGTATAGTTAGTTTTGATTTCAAGTTAAAATATTACAAGTATTAAATCATGTATCATCAAAAGGGGGATTATGAAAAAGTTTTGATTTTATACTTTGATGCTGTTATGCTGATGATATTGCTGAAGAAGAAGGAGAAATTTTTGTTGTCAAATGAAGAGGGGATCTGGGGTGTGATGTAGTTGATTATTAATATATATATATCACAGCCCTGGTTACCCTCATTATTTCCAACATTTACATCATGTCCATATTATGGACCCAAACACCGGATGCCCACGAAAAGAGTCTTAACGGATTTTATATACCTGATGTGTGATACATGATACATTTGTATTATTTTGTATCACTTTGTTTTTGTCTGGTTGAATATATATAATAAAATGTACTTTGTTTTCTTTTTTTTTAACTTTAGGGAAGCGGAGGGGATTCCATCAACTGCCGTCCGAGAAATTTCTCTTCTTCGAGAACTAAGACACACAAATGTAGTTCGTTTGCTAGATGTTATCCATGCTCATAAGAAGCTATTCTTGGTCTTTGAGTACATGGAGATGGATCTGAAAAAGTAATGACAATGATAATAATGCTATTATACATATTTATACACCAATGGTTTTTATTGAGATGATAATAAATAATAAGATTTAAAACGAAAACGTTTCTTTCATAAATATAGGTATATTGATACACAACCCACAGGACTACCTATGGTGCAAGTAAAATCCTATCTCCATCAGATGCTTCGTGCATTAGTTTACTGTCATACAAGACGGATCCTCCATCGTGACTTAAAACCTCAAAATTTACTTCTTGATGCAAAAGGTCATTTAAAATTGGCTGATTTTGGACTGGCTCGAGGATTCTCTCTTCCTATGAGGACTTACACCCACGAGGTAAATACTTTTTTATTTTATGTTTACTTTTTTAAAATAACATATAATATTTAATATGTTATCATATGAAAATTATTGAAATATGGCTATGAAACAATGTATACGTCTATTATCCGGAAACATAATACTTAACCATGATACGTAATAATTTCTATTTTGTTGTGGTAGGTCGTGACGTTGTGGTACCGAGCACCAGAGATTCTTCTTGGAACGAAATTTTACGCTACTACCGTGGATGTTTGGAGTGTTGGTTGTATTTACGCTGAAATGGTAAATTGAACTATGTTTTGATTTATAGAATGTATGGTTTATACTTATAGTTACATTGAAATGATTATATTGAATAGAATTTTATTATTGTATTCAAATACAAATAGTTTGATTTTTAAAAAAATATTATTATATTAATCTTTCGTGTATTTTTTCTTTTTTTGTTAATAGTTGACAAAAAAGCCTTTATTTCCCGGTGACTCGGAGATTGACCAATTGTTTCGTATATTCCGAACTTTGGGGACTCCAGATGAAAAGACTTGGCCGGGTATTTCCAAATTGCCCGACTACAAACCATGCTTCCCAAGTTGGGATCGTCAAGACTTGGTAGTATTTGTTCCTCCTTTAGCTGCGTGCCCGGACGGAATCGATATCCTTAGAGTAAGTTTACAATAATAATAATATTTAATTCAAAACACATCATCTAATATGCACAGTATAAACACACGTCTAACCTAATGCTTTTCCTTCTTGTGTTTCTTAGGAATTTTTGAAGTATGATCCTAGTAGAAGAATCTCTGCCAATACTGCAATGAGTCATAGTTTTTTTAAGGATGCTCAGCAGCTGGCACCTCCAACTCAATCAAAATCTTCTAGTTCTGGTAGTCGCTGTTCAAAGTAAGAACTGAAATGTTATTGTTAAATGAAATCTGAATCCTTTGTAAAAACACGAATCGTTGTATAAAACAAAATAAGGCAACAACGCTCATCTTTTTGTATATATTTCATATTTACCAAACAGTTTTAATTTTAAATACTTCTTGATACAACAACAGTAATTTCATTAATTCTTATTCTTACTATTGTTACAAAGTAGGTAATTAGTAATGCACGGTACATTTAAGAATTTGATATAATAAATGATACAACAATTTGATAATTTATTACTATAATAATTAATGTGTTTATACAATGATGACGAAAGTCATGTTTTTTTTCTGTTTTGTTGCTCGAACGTGATTCTATGTGTACCATTATTAGAATTTTTGTGATTTGAAGTGATATGATTGTTTTGAGATTCGATGAGAGCATAACATTGAATTACAGGTATGAGAGCCTCCATAGCTCGACTAATAGTAATATTTGCATAGTTAATTTGAATGTACAATTTGGTCATCAAGTCCACAACTATCTCTTTCTTCAAGTTTGGTAAACGAATTAACACTTTCCCACAGGATTCCCCAATAGCTCCTTGTTCATCCGCAATTGTGTCCACCAAACTAACCACAACAATGATATAACAATTATATTTTGAACAGAGTGGGCATGAAATCCTTATGAAGTCGTCATAATATGTACAAAAAAAAAGGTTTCAGTGGCTTGACTGGGAACATAATATGTACATGATATGAGTACTTATGAAGGAATGCCCTAAGGGCTCTCAGGGCAACGTTCCCAGTCAAGCCTCCGTGAACAACACTATGCACTATTATTATTATAAATCCATTTATTGTACTTATATTGTACACTGTATTTATATATATATTACTTTCGTAAATCAATCAAAAGTTTATCAGAGGAAGGATGAGTTGGATGTCTTTTGGGTTCATCCACTAATGAAGCAACGTATTCTCCAAGTCGAACAAAAATGGAATAGCAAGGTATCATGATGTCCGCAAGCAATTCCGTTGCAACCTCGTACACCGTCTCAGGGGAAATCTCTTCTTTTTTATGTAGCTTAAAAATCCAATGCAGAATCAACCGCACGCCGTAATTATGAGCCTAGATATTTTGAACTTTATAGCACCTTTCTCTTGTTTTAAAATTCAATAGGTATACGTATGTATGTATATATCATCCTTATACTTTATGAAGATTATTAAGCTTCCGAGAGACTTCGATTCCAAACTTTGCCGTGTCATGATCTATGACGAGAGGGAAATCAAAATCTTGGAGTTCTTTCTCTTCGTCGACCGGAGTTACCTGAGTTTCAAATTACCAAAGGTCATAATGTTGACTCGACATTTTCCCAATACTTTTTGTGTATCCCCGTTAAAAAATGTACAAAAGATATTGTATCATGATTGTCTATAGAATATTACCTTTTTATATTACCTTGGATATTTCGGCAATTCTCTTTCTGAATACTATGGATTCCTCTTGAATTGATTTAGGGACTGTACTCAGTTCCAAAGAGATTCGTTGCTGAAATTCCGTTTCCAGTTGCTCCAACTCGCCAATGTATTTGGCAGCTGAATCACAATGTGCGAATTTATTTATTGCCAAAATACCTATAAACTATATATATGTATATAAATATCTATTTACCTTCTTTGTCGGCAAAAAGGTCAACGAAATCCTTCGATTTCTTTGTATTCGTGTTGGTTCGAGATTGAATGAATTTCTTGAACGCGGACACTCCGTCAGGAATTTGATTGAGAACTGCTCGGGATTTTTTCTTCATGGAAACCAAATCCACTTGTGTCTCCACCGGATGCATATCAAAAATACTTTCTTTCCCTATCCGGATATTCGATCGATAACTATGACGCTTCTTCACAACTCGAGTCTCGGCATTCATATTGTTATTTTGTGGAGTGACGAAATTATCCATAGATTCCTTTTTATTATTCGAATTCCCTTTGAAAGTTTCATCATTATCGTTAGTCTGGACCTGTCTCAAGGATGATTCCGTTGTGAAAACTACGAGTTCTTCAGTTTCTATTTTGGATTTAATTGAATTTGGGTCATTTACGGGAACACCCATTCGCATTTTATTACCATCGTCAAATCCTTTACTTCGATTGCCAGTTTGTGTAGTGTTCTCCTTTGTATTTACTTCCTGCTGATGATTGTTACCCTTTAAAATTTTGACCAAATCTTTGTTGCTGTCCTGAATCCCAATGGATTTTTTTGTGACGACCAAGTTTTTATTTGGCAGTGGATCCTCACATAATTTTTTTATTGCCATTTTGACTGTGCATTCATGATGAGTTGTTGTTCCACTACTTTTGTCCAAAGCAGTATTTGAACTTTCCTTGCTCTGTACTACGGACATTTGATGGCTGGTGGCCCACTCGCTAATGGATCGCACAAACTTTTCACCACTCACAAGGAAAGCCTGGAGGACGTCGGGTAGTTTTGACTCACCACCAGCTAGAAATGGTGTGGACATGACAGAGTATGTCGGTGGAAGACAACACTCATCGTTATTAACCACTACTGTCTCTGTCTCCAGTGTAACATCCTCGTCCGGATCGGGATCCATGCCACCATCATGCCCGATTGACACTGATCTGACACTCGGTATAGACTGAGAGAATTTACTGGTTCTATTAGTACCGTTTGACTCATTTTCATCTTCTGAATCAAAAAAATGGAAATTATTACCTTAATTCAAAAGAAACTACAGTAGGGGAATAAAAGAGACTATAGAATTAGGGTTACCATTTGATGTGAAATCGCTCATGATTTATGCTAATGCTCGGAACATCATTGAGGAATTCGGTGGGCCATGTAGTCATTTCATTTTGCTCTTGATTAGAAATGTCATTTTCTTCCAGAGCAGCAACTCTAACCACAGATGATCACTTTGAAACGTCCGGATTCGGAATGAAAATGTGATGAAATTTCGAAATGAAAATGTTTATAGTTGCTATGGAGACAATATTTTACTTGTGATTTTTGTGTATATATAGGTAGGAAGAGCACTTTTTCAAAAGCATATGAAGACATATTACGTCGCATTGTTAAACAAAAGCGCAAGGCCCCGAGACCTCATTTCCCTTAATTTGTTGTAGATAGGCTACAAATAATTCTGTAGTCTATTACCATTTTAAAAATAGATTCGAGACGACTCCTTCAAATCTCTACATTTTTATTCTGTCTTCAAAATGTTCCATCCCCACTTGTTCCATTCATTTCACAGTTTGACAGATATAAAAGAGCTTGATGACAAACCATTGTCGGACACACATGAAGCTCATCGACTAACTTTATGGAGAGACTCCCTTAAAAATCCGAACAGTAACAGTTTACCACCCGACCCGGATAGTCGAAGATGGAGCTCAGTAAGTGCAATGAAAAAGTTGAGTTATTTACCCACAAGAATTTCTCGTCTCACCGGCATTCGAAACTATTTTGAGACCAAAGCAAACATCATCGTTCCCAGTCAATTCAAGACCAAGAGTAAAGATCGTCACAAACTTTTCTATTTGATCCCACGCAATGTGACCATCACTTATGGTCCATATTATTACCTTGGGATTTTAGACTATCGTCAGGAAAGACTTCATGGACTTCAATGTATACACAAATATTACAATTCCCCCTTATAAAATTTATTACTATTTCTGCATTACAATGATACTAATTATAACTGTGAAACAATACAGATCTGCATATTTGTATAAGTAATTGAACCATATTTGTTTGTGTTTACATATATATATATGTATAGGTGCATTAAAATTTGCTGGAGCTAATGTGATTCTACGAGCAAGTCAACAGATCAATCATTTATCAGTGTGGTATCTGGAGAAAGAAATGTTTACATGTAAAATAACGGAGTTACATCATGGAGGAGACGGGGAATTGGATCGTTTGTGCTATGACGCCGCTTTAGCTTTTGCCAGACAAGCAAGGAGAGTCCTACTCCATGTTCGACACAAATACAAATTTGACAAAGAAAAGAGTAATTTGTTCAAGAAGTGTCCATGTCAACCGGATGGGACGCCCAATCCATTGTTCATGGACAGCAATGATGAAGATGAAGAGGATGAAGAAGAAGACAATGATGAAGATAATGAAGAAGAAGACTCGTCAGAAAATAAACGTCGTCCTGGGACGAGTGAAGTAGAAGTCTATGGGGAAGATGAGTTTGGCTACCCGGATTTCCCGGAAGAGGAAGGAGAGTCTGACCAACCTCCCACTAAACATATTTCTCGGATTTACTTCAAGCCGTTGGGAAATCGGATTCTCATGCATCCAAAAGCTAAACCCATGATTCGTCGTATAGTAAATCCACATCCGTCTTCACACCATAAGAAATTGATGCACCATGATGAGTTTGATGAAGAGGAATTTGTTGGAGAATATGGTCATGCCATCTGCGTGGATGATGGACCACTTAATTTTAATCATAAAACTGACACGCACGTCGTTCGACCAGATAAAGAGACACGAGACTTCTCTCGAGCATATGATCGTTTACGCGTTGGACCATAATATGCCAAATAAAATATACGTACATATATACTAAACAACAAATTATATATGTACGATCAAAAAGAAAAAATATATAAATAAATTTTATTCTTCCTCACAATTGATGCAAAAAAAAAGAAATTATAGTGTAGCACGAGGAATTAGCTTGGCTTTGAATGGTTGGGGTGCAAGAGTGAAACCGGGGACGGGCTCAGTCGACGGTTTTGAATGTCCAGTAGGGATTTCCATACGATATCGTTGAATCATGGACGTAAAAAACAGGAAATAATTTGTTCGAGCCAAGGCTTCACCCATGCACATTCGTTTCCCTAATCCAAATGGAATGAAATATTCGGGTTTACTCACTTTCCCACTGGTATCCAAAAATCTTTCCGGCTTGAATTTCTCTGGCTCATCCCAAATGTCTTTGTCCATATGAACAGAGGTCAGACTAATAAAGACGAGCGTGTCCTATACAAAAACATATAACATTGACTAATTCAATTTGCAATTTGAATTACCATTCATAATTTTGAAATTTCGATAGGAAATATTTTGAATATTCGTAATAGAATATATGTGTATTACTTTTGGGATAGAGAAACCATTTAGTTTTGTATCCACGATCGTAAAATGTGGTACGGTCGTCGGTGAAATATTGCACATTCTTTGCAGTTCCAACAATACAGATTCAGTGTAGGGGAGTCTATAGGAAAAAAGTTCCCAAATTAAAAACAATATATATACATTAAAATTGCGGATAAACTATAGAAGTATTTGGATATTTTCTACCTCGTTCTGTCTTCATATTGTGGGAGTCGATCTATCCCAACCACCTGCTCAATTTCCCTAAATACATTTTCCTGTATTTCCGGAAACAACACCATGTAAAGTAATGCAAATGCCACCGAATTACTCGTGCTCTCAGCCCCAGCATTGAAAATATCCATGCACATTGACACCAGTTGCTCGCCTATATTTGAATCAACAACAACATCACCACCATTTAAAATGTCAATATGAAGAATAGCATATTTATATAATACATAATATATAAACGAAAACATATATGTCTTTAATACAGGCAAAAATGGCAAGTATTTATAATTCAATTGTTTTTACGGAAGAAAGTAGAATTTGGGATTCCTTTTTCCTTCTCTTTATCAATTTCATTGAGGTATTCGTCCAGGAAATCTCTGGGGCTAGAAGCGTCCCTGGTTGCTAAATGCTCATCAATGGCGTCCTTCATTGAGTCAAACGTATATAAAAAGTACACATTCGAATTCCCCATATGACAAACAGACCAATTAAAATAAGGAAGTCAATCTTGTATGTGTTTACTTACCTCGATGAATTTCTCCGTATCCGATCGAGTATTCAAGAAACTCTCCCAGAATTTGGAAAAGTAAGGTAAATGTCGGAGGAATGGATAGTCGTTGATTAAATTATTCGCATGACTTTGAGATCGGAAAGCTTTGTACAGCTTCTGGAGGAGATCTTTCAATTTTTCATCATCGTGACTGAATCTCGTACCAGCCAGAATACTAAAAAGGACGTTGACGACGGGGATACCAAATGCATCATCAAGGGAAATGATCCCTGGACCATCAACACTCACTTCAGCTCGTTTCTCCATTTCCATAAAATTTTCTTGGATCTCATCATGAACGACCGACTCTAAACTGGTTTTTCCGAAGCCCCAATCCCGTAAACTTCTCAAAGAAAATCTTCGCTGGACTTTCCAAAAATCATTGTACGAAACGAACATGATCCCTATATATGTATAAGACGAAAAAGGAATGAGAAATATTTTTTACCCAACCGCCACAGTCTACGCAGTTGTTTAGAATTTAGAAAACATTGTCCTGTGGTTTTTAAATGAGAATCGATGCGGGATACGTGTGATTTCTCTATACCCAAGGAAATGTTTAATTTGGGATGGATTGTAAAGAGGAAAGGCGGACGACCATTGAACTCATCTCGATTTAAAACCTCTTTCACTGTTTCCCATCCATTTACAATAATGGTTCGGGATTTACCCAAAAATAATCCGGAAACTGGACCTATAGATAAAGGAAGAAATGTGTTACAGGTTAAGAAAAATGAAGATATTTTAGTCACATTTACTTTAATTTTTGTGCACCATATATCTCTCCGAGTTTGTCCATGGCTTCGGGAATGGTTTTCCCTAACTTGAGCATTGCTGGGATAGAACCGACTATCGGATATGATTCCGGACCTATTATTAAAAGAATCACAAAAATCCCCATCAAATTCTATATACATATACTAGTTACCACTACCACTTATTCTCGGCTACATTTTAAAGGCAAGCATATATATGCGGGTATAAAACGATTTTTACCTGGTGGGAAATTAGGAGGCCTCTTGGGCTTTATAATTCTGTACAAAATGTACAGCGTCACACCCAACAATCCAATTTGAACCCACATATTTTAATTAATTTCGTAAATTACGACAATAATACCGTCAATGGACGAGTCAAATTGAATTTGAAGTTTGTCTCCCACTCTAAACTGAAAACCGTCGTGTATAAATACATTCTATCAAACTATGTTATCTTGAAACCTCACAAGGACGCAAATAAAGCATGTAAAATAGAGACTGCGGCCTCACGTCAGATGAGCTGTTAGTGTATTTACTCGATAATTTTCTGTGTATATTCAATAGTATTCGTAGATATACAGATATACTGGTAAATGGTGATTTTTATTCAGTATCCCTTAAATTGCGATACACGAGATGAGGATATAAGTATGTACACAAGCATGCATCTAGGATACTATGCATAGGAAATACATACACATATATCCGCGTATATACATATATTCTCCTGTACAAACGATCGGCGACCGTGAATCCTCATGACCATGAATGAAATTCGAGTTTATTTTGACTACAGTAAAAAAAACGTCTTTGTATTTAGCCATGTAAAAAATGGTCTGGCAGAATAAAAGAACACAAAATACACTGGAATACATGATGTAAGGAAATGTTCGTTCGTGATATATGTAAGATGTAATTAATTTTGAGAATTACATATGCATAAAGACTCCATCAAATATGAAATGGCATGGAGTCAAACTATACTGGGCTATTTAAAAACACCATGCACCACAGCAAACAAAGAGGAAGACGAAATCAAATGAATTTCATTTAAGGAAAATCCCTTGTGCAACTTTTTACTATTTGGTGTAGTGCATTGGTCTAGTAAAATTACAGTAGGTATCTAAATTAGACTTATAAATTAAATTTAAATTAAATAATTGGGACATGTCAGCTAAATTTTAAATTAATCAATATTCGATTTAGAGCTCATTGAGATTCCTATTAGCATAAAATTATGGAAGTTGCACACAAATTGACACGACACGCCCAATTATTTAATGATTTTTGGAGAACTTAGGAGGGACGTCCGACTATATGGTCCATTGCATTTTCAAAACTAAATGGAGGTGAGGATTTGTGCGCAAATTAAATCACGACTATATAATATTGATTCATTTCTAATATCATTGCTGATGTGTGTATATAGAAACAGTTTGAAATTAAACGGACGGATGGACGATCGAATATAGCTGTAACTAAATTGCCCATGACATTGCAAAGAATTTGTTTACTCCACTTCCGGCCGGTGAAACCTGGAGCTCCTTTGCGTCAGTCGAGTAAAAATACAAATCTCCGCTTCTTGGGCATTGAAAATAAGGAATTGAAAAAGGATGAAGAAGATGACTTCTACTCGGATGTGAGCCAGGATGTAGATGATGGAGATATTGACGACGGGGATTTTTCAAATAAAAATGTCAAGTCTACGTGTAGTCGACCACAATCAGGTGCAGCTGGGGATTGCGACGCGGACGATTACGAAATTGGTCCAGTAGTTGACAACAGCGAACATCAAGAAGAGAAATCAGATGGGGATTTCACAGAGGATGATGAAACCGCTGAGTCGCAGGTACCCACATATTTATTTACTGTGACATTATATGCAAAACCAGCACATTCTCATCATCAGCATATGGTATTCTCGTGTTCACATTTATTACAGGCCTCAGATCGGACGCTCACTGATGGAGACTCGAATAATTCCAATTCTGACATAGAACAAGAATCCAGGACGAGTTTACACAGTGAAGAGTTTGAGGAGGTCAAAGTTGAAACTCAGAGTCAAGAAAAAATATCCTTTTCCTATTCCTCCTCCTCTTCTTCTTCTTCTTCAGCTTCCACGGCTAGTGGGAATAGAAAATCCTCAAAATTCGGCACCGTTTCATTCGAGCTAAAGAACACGGCTGTGAAAGTTGCGTATTTACCTCCAAACTATCAAAATTCGAATGGACTGGACGAAATCCCATCCAGCTATCGAGAACTATACACTTGCTCCGCTCGTGTCACCACAGCTTGTGTACAAGAAGAGCCCGAAGAAATTCATTCCGAGTCTCGATTCACATCCAACGATCCTCCAACTCAAAATCCATATCAAATTCAAATCCAAAATAGAAATCAAAATCATTTTTTTCAACGACAACAACAACAACGAGATTCCCTATTCATTACAGAAAACATTTCGCAAGTTCAAGAATTTAAAACCTACCGGCCATTGAAACTTCTAGACGAAGGAGAAGATGACGAGTCCCAAGAAGAAAGGCAGGAAATGGAAGGATTTGACTCATCAATTGAGCAAAGGCAACCTCGCAGACCTAATCTCTACGAAGAAGAGCCCGCATATCCGATCCCACGCCATAATATGAGCCCATTCCATTCACATCCAATGGCCTCTAATTTCTCGGGATTCCCACTGTCAATGTCTTCTTGTCCACACTCAAGTATCCCGAACCCACATCTTAATGGGAATCCTTATGGAAGTTTTCCTATGCCACCTGCTCCTTACCCACTTTACAATCCGTTTTATGGGCCACCTAATTCGAATTTGAATCCTCAAATGCGAGCCTCCACAGCAGCAGCCTACCCACAACCAGATCCCAGTCCAGGGAATCCATATTATGGAGCTCGAGTGTCCACAGCCTATCCAAATATGAACCCGAATGCAAGTGGGAATATGAATAACATGCAAATGTGTGTGAATCCAAATAATAATACAGGGAATTGTTTCAATGGGAATGGACAAGGACAAGGAAAACCACAAAATTCTCCAACGACCTCCTGCACAAATGCGTATGGAAATCGTGGGCCTATGCCTATAGCTTGTAATAATAATCATCAAAATATTAATACTCAGATGGAATCAATCAATAATAATAACACTAGTATTCATAATAGTACTGAAAACAACAGTAGTGAACCGATGACGACTGCTCCTCAACCAACAAATGGAAAAGTTTTCGGTCAATATTCAAATAACTGTAATTTTTTCATTTACAATATGCCCGGCTCCGACTCCAATGAAAATGCAATGAACACTCAAGCGAAATATTATACAAATAGAAATGACTACAACCCTAATGATCATTATAATCATCATAGTAGTAATAGTAGCTATGTAGATCAGCCCAGCTTACCTTCGTACCCTTCACCATCTGGGAATGGTATCAAAGCCATGCTCCGTCCATTTCAACGATTTTTTTGAATTATGAAAAACCATGTAAAAACATTAAATTAAATTAATCCTATAAAAGTACACAAATTAAAAATACATTAAAATTCACATATTTCCTTGATTAAAAGAATGGAAATTTTTACACAAACTCCAGAGTTGTATGAATTACATTTTCTCGAGTTGACTCAAAACAAGAAGGAAAATCATGGCAAATGTACAAGAGCGCAAGGCAATAAATATAGAATCACTGTTATTAGCTCGCTAAAAATCAATAACTCTCTCATTTTACACACAACTTAATGATTTTTCGAAATTTCGATACCTATATATGTAAATCCTTTTTTAAAAGAAAATTCCAAAAACAAGTATTTTCTCTTAGATTTTTACCCTAATGAAGTGTCCCCTCGCGTGAAACGTACAGCGCATAGTCTTGAAAAATCTATTACCCCATTATTTCATGAGTATACTTCAAGGAAAAAATACATGTCGACAGGATCCTGAAATTTTGATTAATTCAAATTGACTTTCAGATATTCTAGCCAATTAAATCTGTCCTTTGATGAGATTTCTTGACCTCATTCCTCTGATAGACTCTTTTTAGGGAAAGTAAGTAAAATGACTACCGTATATACGGTAATAGAGCCCCACGACTTTATAGAACCCCAAAGGTTGTATAGGATTTTTACAATACAACCCCACGACTTTATAGAACCCCAAAGGTTGTATAGGATTTTTACAATACAACCCCACGGATTCTGTGACAGTATAGGTATACGGTAATTATTACCAGCGCAGTTTACAAACGGACGGGATTATTGTAGTCAATTTACTTATACACGCCGTTTACTAGACGCCGGTTGTGAACTGCCTATATATAGGCATTCCTTAGAAAGCATAGTTAGTTTATAAAACATCTAATGAGTTTACAAACTGGAGTAAGCAAATTGTAGCCAACATTTACTTCATTGGAGTTTGACGTTTTATTGAGGAAAGAATTTTGAAATGAGACAATGAAAAACCTCCTTAATAAATAAACTTTGATAACGTAAAGTGCACACTGTACACACACGGACGTTGCATGTACATACAACTATACCCCGACGTAATCTCACATATGTACATACCTATAGTTAAAGTTACAAGAAACGAAAGGAAATGGGATGAATTGAGTGAATGAATGACAGTTTATAAATGTGGTATCATGTATTTCCTAGTTATATTTCTCGTGCAGACACCAAAGGAATTGTTGATTGTGAGGTTAACAGTTGAAGCCATAAAACTCTGTGTCATATAGTAACTCTACAAATGAAATCTGTCAAATATGTAGACAAATCAGGCAAGATTTAATAAATATTCAACATTTGACTGAGTCATCTTAATATGTCAATTCATTTACTCATTTATCTTACCTATCTCGGACTAAGTCTAAGTAGTTGATTTACATTACACATGAAAATGAATTGTATCCGCATTATATATATTATAAGTGATGGATTTTTTAAACGATGTTAAAAATACAGGGAAAAGCTTTGCTACACAATTCAAATCTCACGACTGTCCAAAGGACAAATGTCAAGAGTTAAAAGGTCGAGACGAATAGTGACGTCAAGTCATTTGCGTGTATCGTATCATAGTCGCAAAATGACGGAAGTTTTTATGTACAGCGACAGATGGAAAATAAAGAAACATTACACAGTATAGCAGGAGTAGCAGCAGAAACGCAAAGAAATTGTAAATTTAAGTAGGAGGATTTGTCGAAAAAAATGACATCTGTCGACAGGCTTTTGGATAGACAGAAAAGGCCGGTGATTGTCGTGCACGGAGGTGCTTGGGCCATCCCGGACACACTCGCTACATCCAGTGTGTTGGGTGTCCAAAGAGCGGCAATAGCAGGATGGGCCTTGCTGGAGAAAGGTGGGAGTGCCGTGGATGCTGTGGAAGCAGCAGTGACGATTCTTGAGGATGATCCAGCTTTTGATGCAGGGACTGGTTCCGTCCTCACCTCCACGGGGACCATTGAAATGGACTCGATCATTATGGAAGGGACTCATCTGGCCATGGGCTCTGTCGCTTCCGTTCAAAATATTAAGAATCCTATTCAATTGGCTCGACTTGTCATGGAGAAAACTGATCACACGATGCTTGTGGGGGTGGGAGCAAATGCTTTTGCAAATCAAATGAACATCCCGTTAGTCCCCGTGGAAAGTCTGCTCACGGCTGACGCTAGAGCGGAATTTGAGCGATTTAACAACTACAATACAACGGTCGTTTGCAATTTCTCGGAGGGATCTCACATCATCGAAAAGGAGAGTAGAAGTAGTCGGGAATCTGAATTGGGACATGACACGGTGGGATGTGTCGCAATGGACGGAAATGGTCATTTAGCGTGTGGAACTTCTACTGGTGAGTGACAAATTAGAATGCTGTGTGGATCTCTCTCTCATCTCTCACATATATTTGATAATGCTGATGCTGGTCACTGAGCGAGATTCTTTGTAGGGGGCATAACTGGAAAGTGCCCTGGCCGTGTCGGAGATTCCCCGATTGTAGGGTCAGGTGGTTATGCAGATGATGAAGCTGGAGCTGTCTCTTGTACTGGACATGGAGAGTCCATTAGTAAAGTTTGTTTGGCTCGAAGGATCGTTGAAAACTGTGAAAAGGGTAATCCGATATACCAAAATTCTTTTCAAAAAATAAAACAAGTATAGTTTTATAAACAATTAATCCGTTCAAATATTCTCTTTTTCTTCTTCAGGGTTCAAATCCAAAGAGGCCATCGATCGAGGCTTGGCGTTCATGCGAAATCGACTTCCAAACCCGAAATCAGGTGGAGCTATTTGCATCGATAAGGAAGGTTACCCGGGCATTGCTTTCAACTCTCAAAGAATGGCTTGGGCACTCATTTCTGGTGACTCCGCATTGAGTGGCCTCAATGCAGGCGAGTCCATTCCTTTCCCAATGGTGTGGAATGAGACAGAGTGAGTGAGTGAGGAAAGCCTTTGCCTTTGAATGATATATACGTAAGTATATTGTAAAACAGATCATTAAGTTTTATTCTTGAATAAACATTATATGAATGGTGAAGGGGTTTTGCTATATATTGATATGAATTACATTATATTGATTGACCTGACGACCTTTCCTGTCTGAAATCACAGTCAAATCCTCATGTTTTTAGTATGCATTTCGACATTCAATGAAAAAATTGTGTGTTTGTAGAAATATGTACATAACTGCATTGGTCAATGTTCATACTGGGCGATACTCGAGAGTTTTTTCATCGAATTCGAATTCAATGTGCATATATCTTAGATATAAAAAGGGATGACTCTCATCCTCTTTTTAACCTTTGACCGTGTATTTCTCTTGTCAATATTGAATCGACTGTAATGTTTGACTGGGAATAATAAATATTATTGCGTTGTGGATGCATATATGAATTGATAATCCTTGCTGGCTCTTCCCCAATGGGGGATTTCATAATATAAGATACGATAAATTGAGCATGTACCCACCATCATCTTGTTCTATATGATCATTCATGGAACGTCTTTCATGAGGAATGCATCGCCATTCATTTCAATAGATTACTTATATCTATACTTTATTTTGATCGTTTTTATATACCAGTCTTTTCAGACATTGGCTTGAGGAGAATCAAACAATTTTATTTCAATTCCAGACACCCACATTTCAAAACGACGAACCAGACAACAAAGAAGTCAAAGTAATTTTCCGTTTGCTTCATCTCATTCCATTTTCCATTGCAAGAAAAATGAGAAATGCGTTTTTAGATTTGAACTAACTAAATTAAAATTATAATGCATAAATTCTCATGTTTTCTTCAAATGAGCCTTTTTTCATCTTTTGTAGTTGAGAAGCGTAAAGTGTGGTGGAACAACAATTTGTTAAAGAGTGAAAAATAGATTTGTTTGAAAGAATTGTTGAAAGAACCAAAAACGTACCAGTTATGTCTCAGTGGGCGAGGATTTGTCAGTTGAGCAAACCCTCTAAGCAGTTCGTGTTCAAAAGATATGAAGAGAATCATGTGGATATTGAAGTTCGACAGTATCTCGCTCCATGGATGGAAACTCATTTTATTCAGTAAGAAGAATTCCACAATCTTCCAATTTTCAGTACTTTTGAAATTGAAATGAAGTTCAATTTGATTTTATTTTTGTTTGAAGCAATGAAGTGTTAGAAGAGACTTGTGCAGGAGAGCGAGAAAAATACATTTTAGTTACAATTTCCGAGTTCATCCGACTAATCAAGAAGACTGCGGAAATTATGGGAGCGAGTGGGAATTTCTCACAGTTCCGACTCAAAAATTCTCTTAAAATATTCCAGGCTCTCCAACCTTTGCAACTGTACTCAAAGATCAAAGATTGCCTAGATGAAGAGATTCGGATTCTCCAAGAACATGTACTAAAAAATTGTCTAGTAATTTGTAGCCTATATCTTATAAGAAATCAAAGAATTATCCATATAAATACAGATAAGTATATGTATATGAAATGCCTATTGATTATTATGCAGGAAAACCTATCAGGGTTGAATAATCCCACTCCTATGGAGGAAAAAAATATAATTACTCCTGGTCAAAGGTCCAGCATCATCCTTCAATTTAAATTCCTATCCGAGAAAGTCTCCGCACTCTCCGGGAAACGAATCAAATTGAGTTCTGTTGTGGATACGATCCTTTTTTTCCTCGACCAACTCCAAGTACTGAGGGAAGAGAGAGAAAGTTTGATACTGAGTAAGAATCCGGACACAATAATCAGTCCTCTTTAAATTTTCATATGAAGTACCTGCAATTTAAAATTGATTATCATTATTATAAAGGATTCCGTGAAGGGATTGTTCATCCACAGCAAACCATCAAACTTCAACATATCGAATCCGGCATGCAAACGTATGTATGTAACATTTAACATAATACTTTCACTTTCTCCCGTTTTTTTCCTTTTGTACAGAAGTAAGTACATACGTAATTGATTGTCGTGAATGAATTTTGCAGATGGCAAAACTGAAAGTATATGAGACTGAATTTCTGAACATAGCAAGTAATTTAGTAATGGAATTAGAGAACATTATTCCGGAACTCCTGAGTGATCATGTTGTCAAATTGAAATGGAGTGAAGTTCCACTCCAATGGGAAAATGGACTCCCATTTGAGGATGTTCATCGAGTGTACAGTGAGCTACTGGAGAATACAGCAGAGCTTTGGAATCTACTCAAACCCAAAGAAGTCCGAGGGATCATCACAATGCTCGTTCAACTAGCCTCTCAACAGACACTCCGAATATTGATTGACAAGGTTCTATATCAATTTATGATTACAAAACTTAAATCTGGGACAAAGATGTACATATAGTAATAAAATTCATGAATGATCCTTCTGTTTCCCCAAAAATTGAATTAACAATAAGTATAGACGACCAATCAGTTTTGTTCCCTGGTGAGGAATGTAATTGTCGTGGAGGATCAACCACCGCAAGTAATAAAAAAGGATGTAAAATTCAACACGAGCATTGTTTTCCTCACTGATAAGACATTCATTCAGCAATATCACGGAACGACGACGAGACAGGGAGAACAACCCACAATAAAAATCGCTGTACTGAATAGAAAACAGGCAGCCGAACTTTTTCAAAAGGGAGAAAGCGGTTTTATTACCACGGATGGTTGTGGTGCTATTAGTGACTACTTGGTCACCAGTCAGTCTTCTGATAGACCTTCTGGACCCAATCGCTATGTTCTTCAGTTTAGGTTATATACAACAAGATAATAAAAAAAAGGACAGAATCTAAATGAAATTGTGGTCTGTTCATTTTATGTGGTGATTATATAATATATATGTATATACGATTTCCAGGGATGTGTTCATTAGAAGTGTCCGACGGTGTGAGAATGGAGAGAAAAAGAAAAGTCCAAATGATAAAGCAATGACGGAGAAATTCTGTTTGATGTATTCATCCAGTTTAATTATAAATGGGAAAGTGTACAAGTTTTGGTGTTGCAGTCTTCCATTCATTTTCACTGTTCATGCAAGTCAGAAGCCGGCAGGTTCGTGATTGTGAGGGTATTAACACTTTTTGAATAATCATTTCACAATAATTTGTAAGTAATTGGAAGAAGAAAAAATTGTACTACATGTATTAATTTTGTACATATAGGCTGGGCAACAATATTCTGGGATATGAGTTTCCGTGAGATTCGTAGGACGCCATTCACAGTGCCAGAAGATGTGAATTGGTCCAGAATGGCTCCAGCACTAGTTGCATTTTTTAAATCCATGACTCGAACGACTTGGACTGTATCCGACTCAAATTTGAAATACATTGGGAGTAAAATATTTCAAACTTTGAGTACTCCTGACTCCAGTCTCCTCAATTTGTACGTGTCCCGCAAATCCTTCTGTGAGAAACTGAATACAATGAAAATGTGCATCTGGGGATGGTTTTATGCCATCATCGAACTCATTAATAAACATTTGGTGAGTTTTTGGGGCAATGGGTAAAGAAAAAATAAGACACGAAACGTTTCTTGAAATTCTATAAATATATTTTAATGAAATTATTGTCTGTATTATATTTTTTACACATCCGCACATTAAATTTGAATGATAATAATGGTTTATACACTTTTCCAACAGATTTATTGTCGGATTTATTGACCGAATTCAAGCTGAAAGTCTGTTGTCCACAATGGAGCCAGGAACTTTTCTCGTTCGATTTTCAGACTCGGTGATTGGAGGAGTCTCGATCACATTCGTTCAGTCAAAACATGTCGTTCAGAGTTTGTACCCTTTCACAGACTCGGATTTGAAATTCCGTAGTTTGTCTCAAAGACTTTCGGATGCGAGTCAATTGAAATGTGTGTATCATTTTAGTAGTAGCATCATGGATAGGCGAGCTCGATTGACGGGGAAAGAACATGCTTTCCCCTATAAACCCGGTGAACAAACTTTGGCCATCGGTCCAGGTATGTATATGTATATGTATATATGTACATTTTATAATTTATATATGTTTATGTATAGAGCTACCAGTTTCTTTTACTCTTTTTGTAACCACTTTTTGTTTTTTGAATCAAAAATGAAATTGTACCGGATTTGCTTTTAATATAGAACCCGGAAGACGACGGGATTTACAGAATCCATATATTTCTGCAGAATTTGTGATGGTCCTAAAACAGAAGCAGGGAGAGTGTCAAAGGAGGAATAGTAATGAGACCCGTCTGGAAAGTCCTCACACCCCACCAGCAACAGCGACCACTGGAGATACTGATGAGGTCACTGTTGTGGCTGAAATGAACCATGATCCAGACAGTCTCAAATTCACACGGGTTTTATCTATGAAATATCGAAAGAGACCCTTCAAAAATCACCCTTACTAAACACATATTACAATGAAAATAAATCCTGTAGAGAGGGAAAGCGAGAGATTGCACTTTGAATTAATAAACATTTATTCAGATAAATGTAATTTATTTATATTTACTTACATTGAATAAAAATATGTGATAAAATGAGTACTTTGTATGTATTTAATATTTATCATACGGTATCTTGATATTATATTAGTCTATTTATTGAATATTAATATCTTCAGACTTATTGCAGTATAAAAATTGATTGAGATTTCATCTATACCTATAAAATAACTGGTACTGTATATTTATTAAATGTCTTGTTAAGTGCGCAAATACAATGTGTAAAGACGTCCAATTCAGATTTGTTTAAATATTGAATAAAGAGCTGAAAATCCCATTTTAAAATTAATATCCAGGAACAAAACAAAGGGAGAATTTTCTTTAGAACAAATGATCGTTCTGCATCAAAGGATGTGCAGGCTGAGGGTGGTCATCATTCCAAAAACACCGATACACGCATATATAGAATCATCCCCGAGCACCACAAGTACAAAATGTTTGTAGTGATGAATCTCCTGGGCGAAGACTCAAAAACCATGGAGTCAATGCAGGGGATGACAGCTATATAGGAAATAGTCATCTTTATCCCGTTTAAATTGTAATCTAACAAGCATACATAAAACGATTGCTAGAAAATTAAACATCGACCCTCACTTAGAGTAAGGGAGCGGAGGGTAAAAATGACCAGCAAAAGTTTTTCCCATTTACGCGAATTGTAATGAACGAATTGGGATTGTGAATGCGTCCAATGAAATTTTGACTC
>JAIUND010000743.1:0-54319 GCA_034699125.1 Gisinianus flammeolus
TGTGTGTGTGTGTGTGTGTGTGTTGATGGTGATGCGGTGCTTTGAATGCAATAGCATGGCTCATGTGGAAACTAATAATGTGGAAAATTTGACTGACATCTGTCCCCATCTCAACACTCTTTTAGCTTTAGAAATCCGCATTCTTTGTATGTACGCACCTTGAGCACGTCAGACAGAATGACGAACACAAGAACGAGCTGTCTGTAGACACTCGCCACGTTTATCGTCTTGTCTCTTCCTCTGTCTAGAATTCTACAATTCTAGATCCAGACTCTTGACAATGAGCTCTTTTATTGGGCTTCTGTCTCTGTGGTTCTGTATGATGTGGATGTGACAAAGTGAGCTGGTCAATGGTCATTCTGATGACTATTGACATGAGGCATTTGTAGTCTGGACAGAGGAATAGCAAGGAATTCCATGTAATAACGTCAGAAACTTTCTCCTAATGCGAAAAGAGAAGAATTTGGAAATCATTTGAAAACTCTTGGTTGTCACACCATCTTTTTTTACTTCATACATTGTGAATTTTGTTTTCTATTTATTTAGTGAAAGGAAATGAGGAAATCTCAACTCGACGTGGGTTTAAAAATCATAGTAAATTTCGTATGTGTATTTGCACAGAGCATAAAAACTCTGTCTATCGCAACTCATTCAAGTAGAAAGAATTGACAAAGTTCCGTTGACAATTCTATACAGTAATACAGTTTTTTTCTCGAGCATGACTGCAAAATCTCCAAAATCTGTTCCATTTGTATGCTAAGCACAGAGAGATGCTGAGTGTAAATAAGGAATCTCTCGTAGTCTCCTCATTTCCATCTTCTAGTTCTATATATATTCCAGTTCAATGAAGCAATAACAAACAATTTGAATCTGAAATCCGTATTCCGTATTCCATATGCCCAGGCTCAAATTCGTAAATTCAAATTCTCGTTGTTTAAACTATTCGGAAATTACGGTGAGGATTTGAGGGAACAGGATTTACTACAAAGAGCCGGCGGAATAGACTCTTGATGAAAGTGAAAATGACAAGCAAATAAAACATTACATTATTTCGGGGTAATTGCAAATGGTGGTGTCGTCATTCCAACGAAACTCTCATTTCGAATTTCAATTTCCATATCCGAACACCAACGCATATGCCAATGCCAATGTGGAACGCGCAGTATAAAAGGAGTTAAAGGGAATGAAATTCAATGTTATATTTCCTTTTACTCACAAGAATTCCTTGACTGTTCTCTCATTCTACTTCTTGGTATTTCCCCAATTTCCTATATACTTCGTATTTCACTCTCAAGAAAATGTGAATATTCACTCTCCTCCTTCTGTTTATCCGAATATCCGAAATAAATGAGAAGGACTTGACAATTGAGAATGTAAATGAGTTTGAGCATTCTCTCATCATCATCTCCTTAAGATCCCTCTACTCTTTATTGCATTGCATTACATTACATTTCACTTTACCGGGGGAAATGTGAGGATATGTACACTAAATTCTCTGTGTGTTCCCCATTTCCATTGACATTGCCATCGCCACATGGCCATCAAGTCATATAAGAGTGAGAAGAAAAAAAGTCATTTGCCATTTCGCATGGCAAAAAGGGAAGGAAAATGGGAGAGGATGAAAGTGGAAATGAGAAAGTGAACGAGAGTGTAAGGAGCAACAAGGTACAAGATATTTTCATTTCCGGTAACAAATTGTCAACTTCTTGTATTCTAAGGAAATGTTCAAGTGTCCTCCTCTCTTGCTCTTGTAATGGGAATCTCTTCATTCTCTAAACTATCTGACTATCTTTTAAGTACACAGAACACGAAAGGTTGATGCAGTCTCTCAGTCGTCATCATGAAAACCTGGAACAAAGATACAATCTCCAAAAATGGCTTGCAATTCCCTGTTGTTCCATCTTTCTCTCTCTCTCTGCTGTAACTTGGAACTTGAAACCAGGGGAAGGGAAATGGAAAGAGAAAGGAAAAGTTAAAGTAAAACTAACGGAGGAAAGTAAGATACAATAAGGAGGAAAGGACATTTTGTTCCTTTTCCTTCATCGACCATCGACATCCACATGTTTTGTTCTATTACGTCTTCTCCTTCTTCTTCTTCTTCTCCTACTACTACTACTTTCTCCTCATCTTATTTCTATTCATTGTCAATGTGCTGTGAATCTCAAATTTAAGTTGGCTCTAACGTATATACAGATACATACAAAGTTCCTCTCCTTCTCCTTCTCTGTTTATAGTATATAGAAATAAAATGTACCGAGTCCATTGTCAACTGGCTCGTCATCTTACTCTTTTGTCTTTCTCTTCCCCTCTTTGTGTGTTGTGTGTACGTATGTGTGTGTGTGAGCTCCTTTTCTTTGTAGAGTTTACAGTTCAATGGCAATTCTTTACAGGGGAAAAACACTACGAACTGAGAATTGAGAATCTTGGTGTTTGGTCTACCTTTTCCCTTTAGAATATTTTTACTCCACTCCGCACAGCATAGAAATGTGTACAAAGTAGAGGAAAAGGAACTTGGAATGGCTCATTGTGGAGACGACTCCAGACTGAATAGAAAAAGACGAGAAAAAATGTGTACATACACATGATACTACATATAGGAATATATACGTACATATGAGAAGGATGTGGTTCAGTATGGAAACCTCACGTTAATTTATATGAGAGAGAAAGAGAGAGAGTAGGTCTTTGGAATTTTGAATCCAGAGGAAATTATAAAAGAGGAAGAGAAAGAAAGAAAGGATGGAAAGAGAGGGAGAAAAAAGAGGAAAAGGTCCGTGTGGATTGAGGAGAAAGAGAAAGAGAAAGAGAGAGAGAGAGGACGATATTTCTAAAGGCTTGCTCCCAGAGATAAGATTGTTCCAAGGGAGAAATTCCAACTTCCCATTCATTCCGCGACAAACCAAACTACCTATTGAACTACTCGACAGTGTACGGCAGTGTGTGTGTGTGTATTGCCACTGCGTACTTTCAGTCTCTTGTTCATTTTTACCGGGGCTCTAGTCTGTCTCTAGAGGTGCCACGATCCGGTCTTTAATTTCAATGGCTATTGGCTATTGAGGATTCCAGATTGAAAGACTCAAAGGACACACATGACGACATGATAAGATTTCTCTTTCTCTCTCTCTCTCTTTAATAGAATGTCCTCTTTATTCCATGGAAAATATGGAACGAAAATACAAGCTTGAGGCTTGTATTCTACAGCATACGATATATTTTTAATATATCGTGTATCGCGCTGCAATGTACTTCTTATACCTCGGGAACATGGAAAAAATGTCACTTTAAAAAACGTTTGGTCTTACAGAATTAAATTCTCTGGTCAACTCCACGTGATAATATTCTCATGTTATGAATTTACAGTTTGTTTGTTTTCATTTTATTTATAAAGTGTAATGAAATAAACTGACCCAATTTCTCAATTGAATAGGCCCAAGAGAAAATATTTGTAAGACGTGTGTTTGGGAAATTCCAAAAGGTTTCGTCTCTTTCTCCCTCATTTTCTTTCAGCCTTCTCCTGAGTCTATAGTAATGAGAATGTGAAGAGTGGACAGCGACAGAGACAGAGAGGATTCAATTGAGAAGGAAAATGGTGTTTTAGTTGACTCAAGCGAGTCCCAAGATTTTTTTTTTTCGCTTCATTTTCTCTCTCGTGTTTGTGTGTGTGTGTATGTGTGCTAGTTGGGAAAGGTGGCCAACTCAATTATAGATTTTCCAGCATATGGCTTCGGCTATGATGGCAGGAAAAACACATTACGTTTATGTGTGTGTGAAGAGAGACGGTCCCTTCGGTTTTACTAAACCATTTTTTTTGTCGCCTTAGGTATTTCCATGAGTTTCTTATTGGTCATGTGGTAATGTGTATGTACACGGACGTTCAGACGACGACAGACAGTCGGTACTCTATCGTTTTTCTTTTATTTTCGGTTTTCCTTTTGGCCAACAGCCACATTTTGTATTCTGTATACAAACGGATTTGTGTCTGTGTGTGTGTGTGTTTTTGTATGTATGTACCGTAATGATCACCGATTGTCCCTTAGCTTTACTCACGCTAAATTGAACTTTGAACAAGAGGGAAAGAGAGAGAGAGAGAGAGAGAAGAAAGAAGCTACTAAAGGAGAAACTAAACTATAAAATACAGATATACGGGGGAGACTAGTGAAATGTACAACAGATGAAGATACACGACAACTCAACAATAATAAAATGTCCTCCTATCTCCATTTCCTCACACAAATATCATCTATTTTCTCGTCTAAATAGACTCTCACCGTCTCTCTCTCTCTCTTTTCTCCCTCCATTTTTCTTATGGAGAAAAAGAAGCTCCAAGTATTTCCCTATTTGTTTCCTTTCTCTTCCGTATAGGTACACATTTCTTTTTGAAGCCGCTGAGCTGAAGCGTGGGAGTTTGGAAATCTTTTGTACAATTTTTTTTATTCCGTGTGTACTAAAAATTGTTTCCCATCATCTCACATTCGCATTGCGTCGTGTCACTTTGGTTCCCCAATCCCCATTTTTCATTTTCCCTTCATATTCTTCATACATGTAGAAGTACACATGTAGACTGCGTAGAAATATTGAAGGCATTCACGTCCGTGTGTATCTATGTGTACAGGGAATCAAATTTTGAACTGAATCATTCACCATGGAAAATACAATAAAAAATAATAGAGGAATTTCCGGAAAGTACCAAAATCAGTATGGAGGACATACAGAAAGAGAGAGAAAGAGAAAGATCAAATAGCTGCGAGTATTTGTACTGGCAACGTCATACTGGAATGGACTAAGGAGACACTTTTCTTCGTTTCGTATTCTGTAAAGAAAGCCTTGAGTTTTGGTACAGACGAAGAACTAGGATCGAATTTGAGTTTGAGCAGCCATGAGAGATGAGAAGAAAATGAGAAATAAAGAGTGGGAAATATATATAGGACGGAATCTCCATGGTAATGGGAAAATATGAGGAGAAAAATTACCTTTTTGAGTATTGCAGGAGTGATCGCATTGCCCATTTGAGCTTTTGTATCCGTAAGTGTAATGTAATACAAATTTTCATGTACTTGCATTTGATGGGATGGTTCAACTTCAACTTCAAGTGAAAGCTTGGAGGGAGACATTCGTCAATGTACAGATATAGAATGTGGATGGACGTGATGATAGATGATGACGATGAAAGATGGGATAGGTACAAGGAAAGTCTGCACATGTATTGTAGAAAATGAAGAATAAGAAGGGGGGAAAATGACTTTTTGACCAAGGACGCTGTCAGTAGTCAAGTAGTCAGTATGTGGGGATGGCGAGCGAGTAAGTTGGGATTGGTCAAAATAAAATTTAATAAAGGAGGACATCGTTAAAGTCTGTATTGGAGTTTCGGAGTTGGAAAGCAATGTGTTTATTGTTCGTCTCGGTCGAGTTGTTTGGTCATTTCATTGACGACGGACATTGACTTTTTTTTCCTCCATGGATTTTCTCAATGTCTCTGTCTCTACTGTATGTGTGGTGCGTGTGTATTAGTAGATTTGGCAGACTGGAATTCTAACTGCCTCTGTTGCTATTTCTCTCTCTCTCTCTCTCGTCCTCTCTCTTGCTTATAAAATGAAACTGCTCTGGTGTTCGATCGATTGTCCATTGTCCGTTTGACATCTATATAATATATTATGTGTCCCTTGCCATGTACATACACCATGTGTCAACATGCCTTAGTTTAAGTTCCACTTTGGACTAGTCCACTGTCACACCACTCCCAGTTTGCTCCTCTTTCTCTCTTCCTCTCTCTCTCTTTTATTTTCATCTCAAAGATTAGATTATGATTAGATTTCTCTACCATTCCCAAACTTGTTCTTTGTCTTTGTCTTTGTCTCTGTCTTTGTCTTCCTATTCCTCTTTCTCAACTTTATACATATCTTTTTTTGTCCTCCTTTCAATTCCCTCGAAAGTGAAAAACAAACTTTTAAACATTGTCTCAAGTGGCCAACAGAAACGAAAAAATTACAATGGAACCATATCAAAGCTATTACAAACATTTATAAGTTGTAGATGTAACTGTGTGAAATGAAGCCGTTAGCAACGATGTACTTTAAGGAATCCTTCGAAAATTATGGAAAATGTGTGTACAATTTTTGTCTCACTTTACTCTTTATTATGTCAGACGATCCCGGTTAGGGATTTAACTATGGCATGAGTGTATGTGTATTTCACATTTGATTTCAATGAGACGGAAGTTGAGTGTGTTTGTGGTGGTGTTCGTGGTGGAGAAAGTTAAGGGGAAATGAAGTAAAATGAGGGGAAAGTAAGGGTAAATTTGGTTGACTCAAGGGACTCATAAATCGTGTTCACTAGATACCCTGTGTGGAATCCTCTGTAGAGGATTATATAAAGATGAAACTCTCTCGTTCTTGTTCTTTTTCTTTTCTGTACTCTACACTTTCTACTTGACTTTCTCCTTTTTCTCCTCCTCCATCGTCCAACGTCCAACGTCCACACCCAAGTACACATTGTTTTATATATATATTATCAAAACAAGCTCCTGTACATTGCCGTTAGAGGAACCAGCAGTAGCAGTAGCAGTAGCAGCAACCTCATCTTCATCCTCCAGTCTCAGGATGAGTCCAAGCTAACATAAAAAAAAAAAAAAGCTCAAGGAAAAAAATCCAAAACCCAAACTGGTGACTCCTCGTCCTGGAAATCCCCGAGCTCCCTACCATTCTTCCACTTTATGTATGGAGTGAGGGCATGAGCCTTTCACTATTTCCAGTATATATCTCTCTTTGTGTGGTCTTATGAGATGGCCCATCGGTGAAACTTTGCCTTCCTCATGATCTCTCTCATGATCTAACCACCTAAATTTACTCTCTCTTTTCTTCTGAGCTCAAATTCTTCTCCTCCTCCGTTAATGTGTACATAGGGCAGTTTTCTTTTTTGGGTTTTGGGTTCGCGATCCAGTTTTTGTGGTCGGTTGGTTGGTTGGTTAGTTGGTTGGTTGGCTGGCTGGCTGGCAGGGTGGATTGCCAAAGTTGGAATGGACAAACAAATGGTGGATGGCGGGACATACATATCGTAGTCCATACGTATGATATACATTTACTTTATTTTCTGTGGGGAACTGGATGGTGACAGTGGTAATCGTCAATCCTAGGGAAAGAGAGAGAGAGAGAGAAGCAAAAGTCACGGCAGTGGAGAGTCGCCTTTTACCATTCCAGTATATTTGTCCCCATTAGGGATATTTATGTGTTACTATGAGGTTACCACGTAGTTTTTAGATCAATCACCAAGCTAACCTTAAAAGCAACCATCTGTTAATACCTCGACACGTACATGTGGCATCAAATAACATGGGGATATATTGTATATAGATAGTGGAAGCAGCACGAGAGGGACGGACATGGAGTCGGCATTTACATTTATATTCTACAATGGTGAATTACTATTAACTTGCCGTCAGTCTGCAGTCTGCAGTTAGCTCGTAAATATATATATATATATCTGTATATCGTATGTGAGCAAACATTCTATTGGAATATTATATAGCTTTATCTTGAAACTTGGATATGAGCAGAAAGGCAAAGGCAAACCCACAATAAACTATGCAGTCGTATTATTCTCGAGTCGAGTCCAGAGACTTGACGGGCTTCTTCTTTTTTTCGAATAGAATAGAAACGGAGGGAAGGGAAACGATTTTATGTGGAGACATATCCTGAATGTATATTTGTGTGTGTGTGTGAAACTGTAAGAAAGTGTAATTCATATTATATTACATATTAGACACACACACACACAAGTTGGGTAATTTAGCATTTGAAGTTTATTCATTGGAATCATTTTTCACTGTGAAGAAAGTAATTTTCACTTTGCTCAGTTTCTTTGTCGTCCTCCCGTTCTCTGCCTTTCTCTTTCTTCTCTTTCTCCTTTCTCTCTCTCTCTTGTGTTTTAACATCAGTTTCAATTTCCACAAGATTTCCTATGGAACATGGAATTCACACAGAGTTTCTCATGGTTTATCTTTGTACATGTGAATAAATGAGGAGGAATAATAAGATTTTCTCTCTCTCTCTCTCTCTTTTGACTTTCTTCTTTCTGACAAAGCTACAAAGTTTTGAATATTTGAAATTTGGAAATTATACAAAATGTATAAAAGGAAAAATCCTGTGAGATGAAAAACTCGGGAGGCTCACAGCCACAGTTAGTAATAAATATTGGCAATTCCAAAGTTTAAATGACTCGGAGGAGAATGTCACAAAGTTTCCCCCACAAAGCCCATCAATCAAAATCACCACTTCCTATACATTTATATGAATATGAAAATGAACGGTACACTCATGCAGTTAAATCGAAGTATAATTGTTAATTCCTCTTTTAAAATTTGTCAAAAGGATTCGACATTGGGATTTTCATGGGGAAATTATGACCAAAAATAAAATAATAAGGCGTTTTTGGAGGGGAATCATAAAACCATAAATCTAAAGCCAAGATTCTCCACTCAATTTGAGGTTTAAATTACCAAAGTTCCAAATTGTGTAGTAATATACAAGAGATTCTTTATTTCTTGTCTATGGTACACAAAAAAATCCAGTACCGTCATCTCAATCGTCAATGTTTGCTTGTATGACACAAAAATTGGTCGTCGTCCATGTATTGTATTTTGTACAGATACACACACACACACACACAAAAAACAACGGCAGTTCACATTTATTCATGGCCATGGCTATGACTATGGCGATGGTCTATGTGACATGTGGTGAGCTTGTTTTTTGGACTACTTGGACTTGATTTTTCCATTGGATGGTTGGTGGTTCTGGATGGCGAGGAGAGGATGTGAAAGGATGGAGAGAAAAAGAAGGGCTCTGAAGAGAGTTAGTTGAAATGAGTATTGTTTATGCAAAAGTTTCCTCGACTGTGACTATAAGATAAGACTATGGCTGACTGGAGTGTTATTTGAGAATTTGAGGCTTTGCTGATGGCAAATGGTGACGGTGATGGCTTCAACTTTCATTCTCCTTCTCTCCCCTCCTCCACTTTCTCTCTTCCTCTCTCTCTCTCTTTCTTGCTCCCTACGTGCTTTCTCCTCCGCTTTCACTTTCTTCCATCGTCCTTTCTCCCGAGGCTGTCTTGAGTGGCAAGTATCCAGCCATCTCGCATTTTTTTATGTTGTAAAGCATGGATTTTTTTCTTCCCTCTTCGCTTCCGTCTTTTCCTGTGTTTCCATCCTCTGCGTATAGCTCAAGGCCATACACTCTCGACATTATAATAGTATGCGAATAGTGATTCGTCACTCGAGGAATCTCTCTCAAAAAATAACGATACATGCACCATATAGTGAACGAGAGCATAGCTCTCATGCAGCGTCTATAGATATGTATGATACTTTTTTTTTGGTCAGTATAGCTCTTTTTCTTTGCTCTAGTGGAAAAATATAGGTTATACCAAGATACGACACATCATATTATTAGGCAAGACTTCCTCTCCCTCTCTCTCTCTGTCTCTTGTTGAATGCAAGAGGATTAGATTTCTTTTTAAAAAAATGTTAATAAGGTTTAAAACCATCTCAGTTGGGATGAAGATAGAGTGGAGATTTGTTATATAAAATTGGAGGAGCATGTGAGTGTAATCGAGTTATGCGAATGCCAGTGTCCAATTTACTCTCTCGCAATTTTAAATCCGCGTGATATCCGTCTTGCAAAACAGAGAGTTTCGTCGGTAAAAAAAAGTGATATAATGAATGAAAAGTTTTCCAGTTGACATCACAAGCGATAAGATAAGCTCGAGCTTTTCTGCAAAGTTGAATGTATATGGTATGACCAAAATATCTGATGGTTGTGAAGGAAAAGAGGCTGGGTTTTTTTTTAGTTTGGGCAGTTTATATGTGATATGTGAGGCAAATTGAGAGAGAGAGAAGGAACTGCTCTGTAGTCATTTTGCGCTGTTGTAAAAATAATATATGATTATGATAATGATGATTGTCTGTACTCAGAAAGCAAAGTAAAATGTTTCGAATGGTAAATGGAACCAGGGAATAAAAAAATATGTAGAGATGTATGAAATAAAGTAAGAAAGGCTGGTGAAGAAATAAATGGGAGAGAGTTTCTCCCCCCAAAAAAGACGAGAGAGAGAGAAAGTATTCCTTGTCGTTTTCGTCATCTTACTTATCATAGCATAGTTATGGGAGGATTCAACGAGATGTGACGAAACACTGGACGCACATTTTTTTTACCATGAGAAATTTGATAAAGTTTTCACATTTATTATGTTGATCTACCTTGTCTGTCTCTGTCTCTCTCTCTCTGTCCTGGCTATTTCATTCCATCCTTTAAAGTGTTTCGTCTTATTTCTTGTACCGGCAGTGGAAACGAGAGGTTTTTTGGGGGGTTCTTTTCCTCCAAGCTTTGCCTCTTTTCACTCCTTTTGTTGGCACTTTTTGGCAGGGAGTCGTCTCGAATTTTAAATCCAGACGGAGCGAGGGAATGAACGATGCAAGTTTCTCTGTCACTTCCATCATTTCCACAAGACTTGAGAGACAGTCAGAAAGAGAGATGGAGAGAGAGAGAGAAATGTGAGATACACCGGAACAAATGCAATTCATTTTGCCACAAAAAAAACTATTTTCTCTTTTCCACATTCATGTTGGGAGTTGAGACATGATTCCAGCACAACGAAGAATGTATTTGTTACTGTTTGGCATAAAATGAAATATACTTCATGTCAATTGCACAGAATTATTTCCATGTCAATTTCAATTTCAATGGACATCCCTCAAGCTTCTTGTGAATCCTGAAAAGTTGATGGAATTTTAAATAAATTGCCTCTCCTAAAATTTATGGAGATGGCTTTGAAGTTGAAACCCTTTTTAATTATCCCCACAAATCATAATAATTTCATGAGAGCCCAAGGGAAATTCGCATGTTTGTGGAAAATCCTGAGAAACAAAGGTGAATCTCGGGATTTCTTTTTATTATTTTATGATTTAAAATTTCTTTAGAGCACGTTCCAGGTTTTTTTTTTTTTTTTTTAGGGGAAATAATAAAATTACGTACAAAATTTCAAATTTCACATCAGTATGTGTATAAACTTGAGTATCTTTGAGTGTGGTGGAATTTTTATATAACGGGTTTATATTTTTGAGGGGAGAAAGTCAAAGCTAAAGAGAGGAGAGAGAAAGTTTGTCTCTGCCTTGATGCCTTGATGCCTCTCTTTTCTCTTTTCTCTTTGATCAGAGAGAGAGAGAGAGAGAGAAAAGTTTCATTCAATTAATTACATGGGATCATGGGAGAGAAAATAAATTGTTGTTGTTTCTTGTTCGTCCTATATCTAACATTCAAACGGAGGACCGACACACACAATCCCATGTATATTCATTCATTACTCCTCTCGTTGTCTACCAAAAAACTTGAATTTACAACCAAGAGACGGGAAAAACCTTCACTCTCTCTCTGTCTTTCTTTCTCTCACTTGACTGTGCTCTGTGTACAACTAACTAGAGTTTTCCTTGAGGTCTTTTTTGTTCGTTACATTGTTTCACTGATAAGTTTTCTGGGTTGAAGCATAGTTTTTACACTTGGTGAATTCCTTTTTCCATTTTCAGAATTTCAAATTCCTCTTCGACTCTTTCGACTCTCCGTCATCTCCATCCTTCTTCGTCATCTCCTTCTATTTTTCCCGTTTACATTATCAGTACACACACAAGCTAAACCGTCTCTTGAACCAACAAGGAAATCCCAACCAGTTAGTCGAATTATTATTCTTATTACGTATTATTTCACAGCCTTGCTTGTATTTCGACGTCTGGCATGGATTGCTGTGAGGCAAATGAGAGAATCTCTTATCTTCCTCTCTCTCTCTTTCTTCTTGTTAAAATATTACAGTTCATGTAACTGTAAACGGTAGTACGGAGTGCATCGCGCGTCACCACATTATTTTAGCTCTCTCTTTCTCTTTCACTCTCACTCTCATTGGGAATATTTTAGTTTGTATTTGTCAAATTTAAATTCAAAATTCAAAGTAGTGTAGAGTCGAGTAGAGAGCGTAAGAAAAGGGAAATGAGAAGGAGAGAGAGAGAGAGAGAGAGAAAAAGATGGAGAAAGAGAGAACGGAATATTCTGTGTAATTTGTAGTGTGGGGAGTTGGCCAAGTTTTTGCCGCAGGAATTGGGACAGAGCAATCAAGCAAATTCACATTCATTTTCCTTCTTCTTCTTCCGCCACATTCAGTGAGATATTTCCATGAAACATCCACTTGGATTTCAAATCTCTTTCCCTCGTTGATTTTCATTTTGTATTTTCTTCCCCTCTCTCTCTCTCTTTCTCTCTCTCCCTCTCGCTCTCTGACTTTTTTACGTAGAAAAAGCCGGTTGAGAGTTTTTGATGGGGAAGGATCAAAGCTTGTCAGGGTTTCTTCTACTTCTTAGACTTGTGATTTATACAGCCGGTAGCTTTCTCTCAGAGAGAGAAAAGAATCCACCTTGTACTAAAAATGAGCCCACTCAGAAAAGGAAAGGAAAGAAAAACAAAAGAAGGCTTATATTTTAATTCTACACGAGTTCCTCTAATTTTTTCCAGGTTGTTTCGTTTTCTCTATTATTTCAATTGTACAGCCCTTTGATTCGGAAGGGAACTTAGTCTGGAGGGAAGAGTTTACTTTTAAAATCATCCGTACACTGCAGATAGTCAGGGGAAGTGAAATAAAGTTGGATTTCGTCGTCATTTTCCGGGGTGAGAGATGGGAATGGAAATGAAATGGAGAGAGAGCGAGAGAGAAAGTGAGACAGACAGAAGAAAATGATAATGTCGTTTGACGTTACAGCCATAAAATACAACTGTTGGGATATTATGTGGGTTGATGGAGACAGAGAGAAAGACAGAGATAGACAGAGAGAAAGACAGAGATAGACAGAGAGAGAGAGAGAGCCAAAAGTAGATGTAAAAAGGAAATCACCGGGTACAAAACCACAAATACACGAGAGTTTTAGTTTGGTACAACTGTTTTCTCTCTATGGAGCTAACGAAATGTGTGTGGTGGTGAAATTTGGTGCAGTTTCAATTCCCAGTGAACTATTTGAAAGTTCTCTAAAGGACTCCATTGACGTGACGTAACATTACCGTTTTCTCTCGTCCTGTCTCGAATGTATATGAAGACACATTTGTTTTGCTCATGTTGGCCGGTATCAACGTCAGCCGTTTCAACGTACTCATAATAATATAATATTCATAATCTATAGAAAATGTTAGAGTGAGTTTGATATTGCGTATTTCGACATTCTCTCCATGCTGTGTGACGTTAGAGAGTCCACAGAAAATTACATATTTAATAGTATGCTCAGATGAAACATTTTGAGGCAACAAATCCAAGTAAAATACTGTTAAAGTAAAAGTTCTACATGAGTAGAACTAGCAATAAGAGAAATGTTTGTATGTTTATGTTTATGCAAAGAAACATCATCATCATCAAAAAAAATGAAGGAATTGTATGATTAATGTGTTTTGTTGTATGTTGTTGTATTACAGTTACCGGAGACTTGCGGGCTGAGCATATCCGAGCTGGAGGCGATGGCTTCCAGACAGGCTCGACAGTTGGAGACACAAGATCAACTGTTGGCAGCTAAAGCTCAGAGACTACGCTTTCTCAAGTCGGGTGGGGAAGCGGAGCGCTTGCAGCGACTCCGAGAGAAAGTTGCCACTCAAGAAGAACGTTTACGGAAACTGAGGGCACTTCGAGGGAAAGTTCATAATAGTCGAGGGAGCAACACTGCACTCAGTAAGCTCCTCATTTAGTTTTTTAATCCCTACATTCTCACAACTCACCACTCACCACACTTCTCATTCATTACATTACACTTTTTTCACTCATTATCTTTTCCATGTAGACTCCAAACCAATTCCTTTAGTGTGCCGTATGACCGAAGTTCGACAGCACATTTCTGCATACAAACGTCATAAAATGTCAAAAATATGCCAAGGAAACGGAGGGAAAGTTTAAGCTCTCTCGTTGAGTTAAGTGACGCATTGGTTCATCTTGAACTTTGAAAAGGACTGATGAGTGCAATCTGCACTTGGCAATTCCAATCTGTAATCTCTCTGCCTCTGTCTTAATATTAGTTAGTCTGAGTCATTTTGTGGTCTGGTCGGAGAATGAGAATAGAAGATAAAGCGATAGAGAGAAAACGTATTGGCTCTGGTGTGTCCCGAGTTGCAGAACTGATTTAGCCATAAGTAAATAGAAGCAGTAAACTGGTGGACGTTCATAAATGAAGCCCAAAGTCAGGCCGCCAAGATACCCACGCTCATTACCTTCCTGTCTTCCTTTATGCTCTTGACGTGGTTAGAAATCCTAATGGATGAACACAGAGAGCGAGAGAGAGGGAGAGAGAGAGAGAGAACAACTCGGAACGAAATGCACATACAACGTTTCTCTCTCTCTATATTTTCATTTTCTATACTTTCTAAAGTACCAATGCATTACTTTCCAGACTTGTGTTTTATATATATATATATATACGAAAGCACCCAACTGATATTATAAGGAAATGAGTGTGTAGTATCAGTATATACGATACATATAAGATGAGATGAGATGCGTCTACAAGGAAAACTGTTGGCTTGCCATTCTCCGTTTTCCCATATTCACGTTCACGTTCACTGTCCCTTCACATCCACTTGCTGTAGCAAAACTAATTTCCAAATCGAATCGGCCAAATGGAACATTCGGCCATTTGTTCTTCCGTGAAAAAGAGCTCGTTTGATTTTCGTCGGCTTCCCCTTATTTTTTGGTTTCGTTCTCACTCCATTTTTTTTTCCAGACTTTTTTTTTCTCTCTTTCCTTTTTCCCCCTTGGAAACTCTCAGGCTCCGCTTCTCTTCTCTCTGAAATATATATATATATATAAAAGAGAAAGGAAAGAGAGCCAACGAGAAAAGGAGAAAATGAATGTGAGTGTGAATGTGAGACAACTTTTTAAGACTTCACTACTGTGATATTGTTAAATGTTCAAAGGAATGAAGTCAAAGAAAGAGAAAGAGAACGAGAGAGAGAGAAAGAGAAAGGTTTTTCACCATCGTTAAGAAAGTGGGGGCTAAAGAGACTCGATTCGATTCAAAGTTCATCGAGTCACAAGGGATCTCTATAGAGAATGTAGGTTCAATTCAACCCACTGACTATATTCGTCTGTAATTATTTGCTAATCGTTCCGTGCGTTGTGACGGCAGGTGTGTGTAATGTAGGTAGGTAACTTTGAGTGTAAATTTAGATGTTGGTTCTAGTTTCATCATATGCAGATACGAATGGAGAATATTGAGATTGAGAGCTGAGGACGAGACTACTCTGATCATGATGATGAGTTGATGAGTTGATTGGATGAGTGTAGGGAATTAGGGAATATCTTGTATCTGTAGTCGGTTGGAGAGAATGGATAAATGGATAAATGGAAAACACACACACAAGTTTTCACCACAACTTCTCTTCTCCGGCTTCCATTTAACTCGCTTGAATTTCCTCAGCTCGAAGCTTCTCCCACTAAATACATACACACAGAAAGTGTACTTCCCCAGCATCACCCGTACTCCGGCAGTCACCTCCAAAAACCTTTACTTTCATGTATACAAAATCCCAATTTTCAAATACCAAATTTCAAATCATTTTGGAGACTCCAGTCTAGTTTGGATCAAGTTTTCATATGAAAATCCTCAAGGTTTTATTTGATTTGCTGTTTCTCTACAGAAATAGCAAAACACAGAATACTGTAATATAAAATTGCCGTGAGGGCTAATTTGAAGTATCAATTTCCGTACGAAGCACACGACTAGCCTTTGATAAATCTATCGTATTTAGGAGATGAGAAATGTTAAAAATATACAGTTTTTTTTAGCGAGCTTAAGAAAATAAAACGGGAGAAACTATTATTGCTAAGACATATTATTTTATTTTACGGGAAGGGTATAAGAAAGATTTAATATTGGAGTCAATTTACTTGGGATACTAACTAAACATTTGACTATTTGTGTATCCTCCATTTCTGTAGAGCAGAGAAGCAGGCTTTTGTGTGAGAAGGAATTCATTTCGTGTTCATGGTAGTGATTAAGTCATGTAGTGGGTAGGAATTGCAATCGCAATTGCAATCACAATCGCACTAGGCATGGCCTCGAGTCAAATTTACCTGGGAATTCAAATGAAGAAACCGAGACGAGCAATATAATTAATTTTCGACCCAGGACAAGACTAATTAAATTAGTGTACAGTGAAGAGTAGGAACTGTAACAGTAACAGCAATACAATTTATTTCCGTCCACGTCGACAACTTCAAACTTCATACTGTGCGATCCGTGTTCAATCTAATGTGGTCCTCGCGGACTTTTCCGTGGTAAATCCCCAAATACACACACACACACACACAGCAACAACAACAAATAACCAATCCAACCTCCTCCAGATACATCATGTAAAAGTTATGTGACTAGAATGAACAATCAACTAAACATATTCAATTACAAACTAAACCAACTTACAACCGAATCTCTCTCTCCCTTTCTCTCAATTGAGTCTCATGAACTCTCATTCCAAATTCTTCTACATTTCCATATATACGACTGGACCTTACTCCAAATGGAAGTCGGATTGGGGAAACATCATTAGTAATTTTAAATGACACAAGTTAATTGTTCTCCACGCTAATTGAATTAGAGGAAGAGAGAGAGAGAGAGAGAAAGTAATTAACGTCTTATAATTCAGCACTAGTTCGCACTTCGCACCCCCAGCGTATTTGTTATTTTTGTACAGTGTATCTTACACAACTCTGTGAGTGGTTTCCTTCTCTCTCTCGCTCTCTCTCTCTCTCTCTCGCTCTCTCTCTCTCTCTCTCTTTCTCTCTTTCTCTCTCTCACACTCATTCACTCACTCTTCCTCCTGTAACTTTTCCATATCTCATTTGGTCTGGGTCTCCCCCTGAGCTCACATTGTCAAGTCGCCAAATGAAGAAATCTCATTGGATTTTTAGTTGTTACGTACAACAATATTTACTGGTTTTCTCCAGTATTTCTTCGCATTTTCCAGTATTCCTCCTCTTTCACTTTTTGTTTACGTGTGAGTAGAAATGTCTCAATCTTTTTTTTTATTTCGTATGAGTTCCCATCGACGGAGGCAATTCATTAGATTTACATTTCCCCTTAATGGACTTGTAGAATGTGAACATTCACATAAAATGTTCGTTGATAGGACTGAGGAGAGTGTTAGAAATTGCATGTAGTGTGTACTAACGATACAATTAGCGTCCCACAGAACCGTCTCCAGAATTTACTGGCAGAGTTTAATTTCATGCAAGAGTCCCTCCCAAAAATATTCAAATAATTGCTACGTATTAGAGAAATATGATGTACAAACATGAGTTTGAGTATACAAATACCATGCAAGTGTGTGTGTAAGTACACGATGTAAGAACTAACGAGAGAAAGAGAGAGAGGGAGTGAGAGAGAGTGAGAGAACGAGAGGACATTGGAAATTGGGAGCATTTGAGAGTGAAAATGGAGAAAGAGGAAACGGAGCCGATTAGATGGGAATAGAAACGAAAGGAAGGCGCCAAGGAATGGAAAAGGGAGAAAACGAAGAAACGAAGAAAACTATAGTGAGGGACAAATTACTCGAGTCAATTTGTGCTTGGTTAGACTCCGCATCCAGTCCGTTATCCATGCCTCGTTTGCTATTTTAATTACCTTTCCAGACACTCACTCGACAGTTTCACTTTCACTTTCAGCCTCAAACCCTCAAAACTCTCCAACTCTCTCTCTCTCTCTCTTTCTCTTCCTCCTCGTCGTCTCTCTCTCCTTCTCCCATAGTAAAAACTCTTTGAATTCCTATCGCCATTTCCATTCTGGATTCTTTTAGTTGAGTCGAGTTCTGTGTAGCAAGGATCCAAGTTTGAGTTGGAGGATTTCCTTGTGTACTCTCAGAGAGAGCGAGCGTACACAAGGAAATCCTCTCTCTTTCTCTCGCAATTCAATTCACGCGGTACATTTCCATGCCCAGGATATAATATAATAATAATATGATAACGGAAGGACATGGAAATGGAATGACTCAAATTGTGTCGTTTCGTTTTGGTACAGGAAAGGATAATTGAATCTTTCTTCATTTTTATTGGTACTGATAAATGAAAGGAGTGGGAGAAAAGTCCCCCCCACCAAAACTCGATACACAATTTAATGAAGCCATTACAAGTTTTATCTCACTCATATAGAATTATTTTTCCCTTGCTTTTTGACACAGTTTGTGTGTGAGCTCTCTACTTCTACTTCTGTAGTAAAAAGAAAGTCATTTCGTGGGGACTCGCTGCAAATAGAAGTGCATTCTTTTTCTTCTCTTTTTATTGTCAATTTTCATTGCAAGTTTGTTACGACCCTGGAAGCGTAGTATCTGTATTGAATAGAATACTTAGAATATTCACAAGTAAAAAATGGAAACCTTTTATACATATGTGTGTATAATCGGCTCAACTAAAAAAAAAAGTCGCAATACACGATAAATTCCATGACAAAGTTCAAAGTCCAGATACTAAAATACTAAATAAATACATAAATATCGTATATTCGTATATATACGGCGTACATTGGAGTGATTATACGAAGAAAATTCTGCACCGGGAAAGTAGGAAATAGGAACGCTCAGTTGCGTATTCTATTTAGCACAGAAAAAAATGAGGAGGAAAATTGAGAAAGGAGAAAAAAAAGTCTCTAGAAGAAGTGTGTCTCTGAAGAGAGACACAAAAGTCCAAGTATAGAAATGTGTATGTATAATAAAGAAAAATATACGGACAGAGACAAGCTCAAGTTCTTTTTTTATCTTTCCTCCGTCATGTCATACACCACTTTTCATTTCCCTTCTCTCGTCAGCTCTCCAAAACATTTCTCTCTCTCTCTCTCTCATTCGTTCCTTCAGAAACGGCTGAGAAGTTCAGTAGTACAGATAGAGCTCGAATAATTAAATGCTTGTACATTGTGAATGTGAATGTGGATGGGAAATGGAGATGGGAAAAGTGCCATTTTACTATGGTTTCCCATCTCATTTTTTTTTCGCTTTTCGCTGTGCGTGTGTACATTGAACTATCTGTACATATCTATCTGTATATCATACTTTCACTCTCCCCCTCTGCCTGTGCATAAGTTAGTAGTTTTTGTAGATTTAGATAAAATGCGAGAGGAACATTATCGTCTACAATAGTACATACATAGTATATGTATATGAAGTCTGAACGAGGACAGACACACACACACACAAGACATTGTACAAATTAGGAATGGGCTTTGCGGTTGGTGGACCAGTTAACTGGGTTTCGTCTACACCACTACAGAAAACCTACAAATACACCACGCAGAGACAGAGCTTTCTAGTTGTCCGTAGTTGGTAGTTCTTTTCCCTCTATGTTAAGCATATATATATATGTATATGTTTGAGGAAACTCCGCGTCGCGATTAATTCAGGCGGTGTAATGAGGAAGAAGAACGGGGATGGTTTGTTGAATATGGGCCACACAGACAAGATGGATAACAGATAGAAGGAGAGAGAGAGAGAGAGATGGGAGTAGGACCAGAACCAGTAGCATCACCATCAAACGGAATAAAGTGCTAGGTTCCATATTTAAAAAGTCACCCACCGTAGTCGAAAAAAATAACTAACGAGAATGATGAGAAGTGTTTTTGTATAGGGTATATAATAGTATATATGTGTGTGTGTATGTATGTGTGTGTGTGTGTGTGTGTGAGGAACTTAAAAAGCGAGAAAGTAGGAGAGCCTCCGTATTTTGGGTACCATACTCCACATACCTTTCTCATCTCTCTGTAATTTGGAGGGAAATTCTCATTCTGCTCAACCCGCATAATGCACACGTAAAGAGTAGAGAGTAGACAGACACACGCATACGAGTATTTGCATTTCCATAATGAACTTTTGCCAACTTTTTCCTCTCAATCTCATCAGGATTCTCTCATTCACAGTTCTCTGTGTGTCTTGTTTCTTGTTCATCGCTTGGTCTTGGTTCTTGCCTATTGTCCCAACTCACCCAACCCTCAACTTACCGTTCTTTAATGATCCAATTTTAACTGGAAGTCTAAATAGACGACCAATATCTTAGCAATACCCGTTCCAAATTCCAAATTATAATGTCAATGGCAACAAAATGGGGAAAGAGATATAACTGAATGAGAAAAAGCTGAGCATGCTGGATTATTCTTGTCCAAGAACCAAGTAAAAGAAAGTAAAAGAAAAAGTTTGAAGTTTTTTTTTTCAATTTAGTCCAATGCATCAGAACTACGGCATAACTACTTAACTGTAGGTTGTATCAATAGAGAAAGGATAAGCTGGAGAGAATCCGTTTTTTTCTTTTCCACATTCATTCATGGGAGGGAAAGCGAAAGAGAAAGAGAAAGTGGACGAGAAAGTATGTAAATACTATAAATGTGTACCATGTTTGTACTATTATTTAAACAAATATAGTTGTATCCATTATCTCATTTCGTATTCATGAGGATTATTATGCATTCATGAAAGGATAGGAAGCGAGAGAAATGGGGAAAGAGAGAGAGAGAGAGAGAGAGCGAGGTAGAAAGATATGGGAAATACGAGATGAGACTATCGGATTCTATTTGTTTCTCATTGGAAGGTTGACTATAATCAATAAAATTGAGATACAAAGGGTAATTTGTTAAGTTGTGTCTGAAACGAGGACAATTTTAGATTGTAGATTGTCTATAGATGTAATGTGGATTTTTTAGGGGTTCCAGAATCCAGACTTCCAGACTATCCAGCCATGTCAAAGATAAAAGATAATTTGTTAATTATAGAGACTCTCTCGGGCACTCTTTTCCCGATCATACTACACATTGTACATTAGCAATGTGCATCAAAGTCCTACCTAAATATCTGTATGTACGGCACAGTACCCGTATTGTATTGTCAAATATTTAATACCTCGAATACATCATCAATTAATTTGTAATTAGCAATGGGGAGACGACGGGTGATGTGTGATTAGAAAACACACAACGTAAATCAAGCCAACATTCTCAACCATCCAACTGTACCCGATATTACATACATACAATGAGGACAAAGAGCTGGACTTGAAAACTTTCCACTGCTTTGTAAATTAGGAATTTGAATTCGAATTGTCCTTGTTTATGTTACAAAAGGGATAGTGCGATGGAAATGAGAAATCCCAAACCACACGTTTTAATTTTAATTCATGTTCAATTGGATTTTGATAAGAGAAAACTGGTAATGAGAGAAAGATTATTATGAAATGGTTTCTTACACACTATAAAAAAATAAGGTTTACGATATTGGCAAAGCAGAATGTTCATTCTGCATGAATGTGGATACGATTAATATTTCTTTCTCGCCTTCATGTGTTGCCAAGTAACAAATTGAAATTTATTATGTGACTTTTACAACTTGTTTATTGTTTTTCCACGCCGAACTATTCACATTCACACGCCATTTCTATATGGTTTTATCTGTGTCTGTATTTATATATATGCAGTTTTGTTACATAATTAGTTTGTCCGATCTCAGTAGACAAGAGTACATTTTATCCGAGAACTTTCACCTTTTACCGTGTGTTCACTTGGAATGGACAGGAATTAGGATAAGCCGTTGAGCTGCACTTTGAGCTTGTACTGATGCAAAATGAAGGAGGAATAAAATGTAGAATTGAATTTTAAGTAAGGGATTTTTAAGATTTTAAGTGCGGACAAGGGAATCCAAATCAGGATGAGATTTCGTGTCTAATACAAAGTGCATTGTACATTAATGTACCTACATGTATATTGAAAGGAGAAGCAGATTTCCCATTAGATCCGACTCCAGTTGAAACACATTAGCTACAAACTGCAGAACAGATACAAACTTGAAGTGGAAAATCGTTCTATCCTTATCCTTTTTTATTCATACCATGTAGAATATTTTCATGGGAGTTTTTTGATATGATGTGCGGTTTTTTTTGTATATGATTTGCTCCATGATGTGGTTTTTTATTTTCACTATCTTAACTTGGTTTCCCGACTATTGCTTTACAACAGTTTGGAGGGAACGTGAAAGGTTCTTTCACCGCTAAAAGCATTGAGGAGAGGAGTGGGAGAGAAAGCAAACGAGAGAGAGAGAGAGAGAGGAAGAGGAAGATAGAGCATGGAAAAAGCTTCAAGCTTTGAGCTACAAGTGGAAAAAAGAGGCAAAAAGTGGATGTGAAAGTGGAGATAGAGAAAGAGAGAGAGAGCATCAAGAAGTATATATGCAAGAGAAGGTTGAAGAAGATTGAAGCTGAATGGGATTTATATAATGTCTGTAAGAAACTTTATGGCCTCTCAGGATCCATTCAACTTTCTCCAAATACATACAAGTTGAGTGCATAAATGGAATTGCCAATGTTGAATGAGAATGTGAAATGGAAATATGCTTTCCATCGCTTTCCATTTCTCTCTCTCTCTCTCTTTCTCTCTTGTTTCCTTCTTCATCTTCCTTTCGTCAAGCATTTAACTTTTAACTTGGAATTTAGGCCCTTTTTCCATCATGCTCAAAGGTCCTAAAAAGCAAAAAGAAAAAAAAAGCCGAGAATCTGTGTGAAGGGAAAGCACTAAAAAAAGTTTGTACGACCATAGTAAAGCAATGCCAAATGTCAATGGGGTAATACAGATGGTAAATGCAGAGAAGTGATTATGGAGGAATGTAGCACAGTACAGATCATCTACATCTGTAATCTACATATATCTACTTATATCTATACATTATATGTTATATCATGATCAAGTAGACGAAACCTGTGACAATTTCCTTAAGCATCCCATTCACATTCAGAGATATTTCATACTTCCTGCACAAAGAAGTATGGAAAAGAAGAGAACTGTTCAACTTTTTTTCTTGCGAGTGCGCAGAGCCATTCAGTTTCCTCATTGTACTTTTTTATATCCCAAGTATTATATTATCGATATTATTACTAGTAAATCCTTCTTTTGAAGATTCATCATCTTATACTTACGATATTCATTTGGATTTACGTGCTCCTCCTCATCTTTCTCATTCTTCTCTGTCGCCATATCAGCATTTTTATTATTCTTGAGATGACGACGTGAGAGTGGGAAGTCTTTAGTAATTATTAAAAAGGATTTTCATTCGTTCTCTCTCTCTCTCTTTCTCTCTCTCTCTCTCTCTCTCTCTCTCTCTCCAAAGCTCACCGGTATTAAAACTAAATACTCGAGCTTACCTCCGGACGAGTCTTCCTAATAAATTGAAATTAGACCAGGGAAGTGGAAAATGGAAAGAAAATGAAAGGGAATAAGAAATAATAATAGTATTTCACCAAATGACAAATGACGACTTTCAGAGAATTTCTATCGTGTTTTATTTCGTATTATATATTTCCATTGTGTCTTCCGATTTGAGAAAATAGAAAGAGAGAGAGAGAGGAGAGTATTTTCAATTATCTGTATAGAAACTCATTCGAGTACATAATGGAAGGTAATGTACCTATATTTTACTAGGAAACTTTTGGGTGTTCAGATTTCATTTTGAACTCGATCACTATGGATTGGCTATTGGATGTTGGGTAGAGAGTTGATAGTGACCGTTAGTCGTTGGATTGTCAAGCTCAGATTTAAGATCACGCAACTAGGATTACACACAAAGATGTATTTATTGCTTATTCCTATAGACTCGTTTCCGTAAAAGTTGGCTAATTTATTGGGAAAGTTGGGCCAATCAGCTTTGAAGCACTTAAATCAACGATAGCTCAAAAGATGTAAGGGGAAAATAAAATGCATACATACATGCTCGATTGATTATAAATTTAGTAAGTTCTCAGTTGTCGTCGGTATTACCATTAATCTATTAACTTGCCTTCCTCCTTTTCCTTTTCGCCAAGATCATTTGTACACAGGAATGCATTTTTTTAAGTAGCGCATCTGTTAAGACTTTGAGCAATGAAAACATCACTTGGAGTCGTACATTTTTACATGCGTATATACTCTCAGCTGTAATTTTCTGGGAAATTTGTTGAAAGGAAAAATAGGTTTATGCTCTTGGCTGAGTTGGATTTTCCAATTATTTCCCGTTTGAAGTTGAAGTTTGAAAGATTGAAAATGCATATATGGAAAGTAAAGAAATGTAAAGGAGGATCAAAATATAATTTCTTAATTTTATTCTCAACTTGAATTTTATACTCAAAGGGAAAGGAAATCGGTAAAAAAAAAACATGTATTTGCGTTTAATTCAAATTCAATTATTTCAAAAGTTTTTCATTTGAGCAAAGTGGGGTGGAGAAGAAATTTTTCTTTCGCCTCAATTCCCTTTCCCTTCACGTACAATATTTGTACGGAGTGAGGATGAGACTTTCTATTTGTAAATTCGATTTTAATATGAATTGAGTAGGAGCGCACCCATAATAAACAAGTCCGGACATTCTCTCATGGTGTAGAAAAAAACCATACGAAAGTTATTGGAGTCGCTTGAGCATGTAATAAAGTAATAATCCATGATTTGACTTGGCATATTGACCAAGCTTTTACTTCAAATAGTATATGTTTTATCAATTATTTCCCAATCACCAGTAACAGAGCCGACAAATAACAAAAACATTGGATGACTCGCAATAGTCAATAGGTTGAATAAACAAAATACTGGAGTTCAAAATAAATTGCATGGAGTTGCGATTCTTTGCAAAACCACCTACAAATTGTTTTTTTTGTGTGTGTACTTTCCCAACTTTCCCCTCGAAAATGAAATGCTGGGTCAGACCTATACTTATATGGAATTGCAAATGACAAATTGTTCGTTGCCATTTCCCTGATGTGGATGTTTGAGGTTGTCAGGGACTCCTTTGAGTAGAAAAGGACTGACAATAATTTCGCTTAGAATTTTTTCAATTTGAGTAGCAGAGTAACACAGTATATCTTAGAAATGAAAGATTCATCATATGCTCAATGGATTGTACACACACAGAAACACATACACACACGTGCTTTCCTTTGAGTGAGTTTGACGTCCGTTCAGATTTTGGTCAAGGAAGGACAAGCGAAAGAGAAAGAGAAAAGTGAGCTACACGCAACCAAAGTACCTATGTATACATAACTAGTCAACAGAAAAAAATGGAAAGGAGAAAAAAAACCAAGTCGTAATTGAATGCATGGCTTTTTTTTTTCCTAGCACGCTCGGAATATAGCACTTTTTGTGTGTACAGTAGTTGATTTTGAGATGGAAAGTATATATCGTATGAGTAAGAAAAAGACGGCAATGGCAACACACACACGACTCAAGGTGGTTTTCTGCAATGCGCTAGAAAATTCCGAATCGGCTTACCAAATATGTATCCAAAAGTGGAAAAACCGGTAAGGGAAAGTCTACCAACTCTCGGATATTTCCATTCCGATTTCCCTACCAACTGTGAGAACTCAACCACATCACATAACATAATTACACATGTATGCATGGGAACACCATGGAAAGGAACTCAATGTGGAAAATGTACATGGACATAAAGTTCGATTAGCACGATGAAGGGGAATGAATATACATATATGAATATGTATATACTTATATATATTATATACGATATATTTGTACTGTGAAGGTATGCGTGTGCTTTCTACATATATGCTAAAGACGTAGACTTTTCCTTTGGAGTTCTTTATTTATATAACTTGATTCCTTGTTCACTCATACTCGCGAGCTCCATTTACTTTACGCATTCAAGAATTCATTCCTTTAGAAGTTGTTCTGGAGTCTCAAGGAAAAGGAAAAAGTTTGTCGATCGATAGCCTCTAATTATGTATTGGATTCATTGTCCGTAGATTAGCCATTGCCATTACTCCACAGGCACCAGCCTATACATATTACATATTCCTCATATGAATGTATTTATGTAGGAAAGTACGGGCCAGAAGCCAAGTAAATCAAAATCTCTAATAAATTCTGTCTCTTAGTTTTTATCTGTGTGTGTGAGAGAGAGCGAGGCTGGAAATATTATCATTTCTTCAAATCTTTTTGGCTCATTCTGCATTCGAATCGGACAGAATGTTTTATCTGTTCTTTAATAATTTGAATTAATTGATAAGTATAAAATTATTTATGCAGTTACTTTTAATTTTTTGTAAATCGAGTGTAGTCGTGTAGATAATATTCATAAGTGTTCATTCTAATTGGGAGTATTTAAATTCATAAAAATTGAATGAATTGTCAATATTGATAGTTGAAAAAGAATACATAAAAAAGGACGGGTAGTGTGTCAAATTTAAAATATGGGCTAGCAGGTTTCAGGCTTAACCATACGATTTCTTCCAGACTTGAGTCTCTCTCTCTCTCTCTCTCTCTCTCTCTCTCTTTCTCTCTCTGTATATATGCAGATATCACATGAAATCGACCAAGAGACAGAGGGTTGACAATTGGAATTAGCAAATAAATTTTATGCTGTCACGTCATAAAATATTTTATTGTGACCCGAGAAATAATTTCATTTCCTTGTACCCTTTTTTGCGAATTTATTTGGTCTTGCTTGTGTGAACATTCTTGAGCTAAATATGTAGGATAAGTGATTGGATTTACGATGCATAAGATTCGTACAAAAGACGAAAGGCAAAAGGGATTGAAGTTGGATTTTTCATCCAATACTGTAGTCTGTAGGTTGTAGGTACTGGAAAAGGGACAATTTAGAAATTGGGTTTTGTTCGTGGGGCTTATTGGAATTGACAGCAGAAATTGTTAAGACTGCGTGCATGCATACAATGTACATTATGGATGTACTACAATGTAGTGCAGTAAATTGAATAAACATGTTCCCACAATTCCATTCAAATAATCTTGTTTTTTTTCTCTTCCACTGTAATCTGTGATGTGATTGGAAGATTCTCAAGTTTTTCATGTATTTTTTCCTCACGAGTTTTAATTAAAATACGTAAATAAGTATGCACATTTAGATGTAGAACATGTAAATGACTCTATGCAGTATCCACTGCAATCTACACTACACAATCAAATTAGGCTTTATAAATTGATTTCACTGAAATTCCACAATTCTACAATTCAATGTACCTACATTTCATGTGCACGTGCAATCACAAATCCCTTTTGGCACTCAGGATCAAATTCATTCGTATGCAAACACAGAGAATATCTTGGAATTCATTGATTAACAAGTTACTCAGGGATATGTACTTACTTTTTCATTGCTTTATTTACCCAGTCCGCCGTCTGTCGGCATTCCCTCACTCATCATCATCTGCATAATTTGTAATAGAAAAACACACACTTTGTGGTGGATACGTAATCATTGAATGCGTAACAAAAAGCATTATAATTTTTTTTTTGATGCGTGCATGAATGCCCTGAGGGACTTTTGAATGTACGCCGAATATTCTATTACACACACCGAATATACGCACTATTGAATGAAATTAAAGGATTGTGTGCATTGGGCGTTGAGAATGAAATTGAGATGTGAGGAAGTTCCATTTCCATGTGGGTACTTACATATGCACATACATATAAATGTGTAGATACAAAGTTTTAATGACTCATCGATCGAGAGTTTGCAACAGGTTTATACGATCCCTAAACTACAGAGAGAGGTGTTATATAGCTGGACAGAAGGGAAGTAGGGACAGAGAGACAGAGAGACCGGGTTTTATTTATCGGTACTGCCCAACTGTCAGTAATATGGGACAAAATTAAATGAAATTACATTAAATATTCATGAAGAGAAGATTTTGATTTTACGACTTCAGTTTCTTGAGGCAAAGGCAAAGAGAAAACGGAAGAAGACGTGAAGCAATTGATAAATGTCTTTTAATTAAAGTTGTTTATTATGGCGCTTTCGTCCGAGTGTAGATACACACATTTATACAAGTTTATACGTATGTACATATGTATTATACATAAATGTCCATGTAAAAGAAAGTGTTCACAGATTTGTTTGTTTAAACGTGAATGTTTTTGTATTCTCAGGTTCGGATTTGGAGTCCTTACGAGCAGTATTTAATGAAAAGGAGAAGGAACTCTCGTTGGCGGTAGCCAAAGTGGATGACTTGACCCGGCAACTAGATGACCTCCGACGGGGTAACACTAAAGAACCCTCAAATGGACAATCCGTGGCTGCTCTCGAGCTGGACAAACTTCGCCGAGAGCTTATGGTGAGTCCAACTTATTTTAATATATACAGTATATGTACATTTCCTTTCCTTTCTTCTACATATACAGTTTTACAGTGCTTTTACTCCGGATTAATCTTTTTAATTAATCTTTTTGGATTTACTTGGAAATTAGAATTCATTTCTTCAGTCTTTAGTTCATTTGGATTTGAGTTCAGAAAAACTATAGACTGTACACAGAATTTCAGGATATTAAATTAGTATATGTGAAGGATGTGTTGCATAAGAAGGTTAAATGAATCCCGAGGAAGACAGAGCCAAAATGCGGAGCATATCATATAAACTTTTGGGTGTGGAAAACTTATTACAGTCCTCTGAAACCGGAACTAACTTAAGATTTAAGAGTCAATCCGAATTTGAATTCCAAAATCCGTATTCCTCATATCGTAGAGGCATACGGCATACACGTCTTTGAAATTTGAATAAGTAGCGGATATGCATGTAGATATTCTATATCGTTATATGGAGGAATGAATGTATGCATAAATTATAGATTGTGGAGAATACGAAGACGAAGATATATATCGTATATGCTAATACACGAGCTGCAAGGTTTAATTTAATGGTTTACAATCTACAATAATAGTCAAAAGGCTCTTCCTCCACTCCCATCTAATGCATTCAAATGAAATTCAAATAAGATTTAGAACATTTGCTTTGCCAATTAAGTTTCAATATGTGTAACCAGAACGATGTTGAGACAGAAGCCACAGAAGAGACAGTCATCTCGTGAATATTAAGTTTCAAAGTCACACACACACGAGGACCAGGAGTCTTCTTCTTCTTCTTCTTCTTCTTTTGCTTATTCTGGTTATGGGTGTCATTTATTCACACACGACGACCACTTCCACCAGAACTTCCTCGTTTCCATTTCAACAGAGCTTTTCTCTGAAGTTATTTAAATTCTCTCTTACAACTTTATTTCCCTAAAATCGAACTCACATTTTTATATTTATTTCATATTCATACATAGAAAAATACGAGCCCACTCAAAAATTTTAAACTTCCAACTGTACAGGAATCCTCAAAAAACAAATTATTCCACTAATATTCCAGAGGAAACTCGAGAGCAAATAGTAAATAAAAAAATACAGCAAAACTATACACAATATAATATAGCGAGAGCAAAATTGCTATGCCTTTTATCCATGGATGAAAAAATTGACTTATTTTGAACTGTGATTTAACGTGAGCTGTCGACTCTTGACAATACTAATGATCATTTTTATTTATGTCCACACATGGCGTACCGTTATATGATCTAAAGATGATGACGATGAACACAATCTACGGATGCTTAACCTTTGAGAGCACATCACACTTTTTTTTTTTACCATTTACCACTCTCAAATCTCAAATGTACTCTATATATCGTCCATATATGTAAAGCGCTCAGTCAATGCACATCACATCCCCATCAAATAATGATCAGTATGAAAGATTTAACTGTGAACGGACTATTGCTTGTGATGTTCACAGTGTTAGTAAGTATATACAGATACATATATTAGATTATGAGTTGTGAGGTATTTTAATTGGAAATGGAATCAACTCTCAACTCTCAACTCTCTTTGTTAGTCCCTCATTGGGAATACATATAACATTTAATATATCATTACCATATTATTATTACCCATTATTATTTACACTTGAATCACACGGATGGGAAAAAAACAAAAAACAAATAAGGAATATTCTACAATCTACAATCTATTTCAATCAGAATGTCTGTAGATTCTTCATCTCAGTCCTTAATTCTATCATTAACACTCCAAGAAACCGAGTTTAGTCATATGTAATATGACATGTACCATAATCGTAAACGCATATGAACACTACACATAGGGAGAATGGATTCTTCAGTTGGTAATGAAATGACGATGGCCTAATGGGATTTCCAATCCGGCTCACGACATAACATAACATATATAACAAATAACCGATCTCATCATCTCTTGTCTCCTCTCGTCTTGCTGTTTCAAATTATATCGGGATATAGAATGAAGTGTGAATTGCTCATCTTTTGACACAGTCCCATGTTGTCCCATAACTAGAGAGAGAGAGAGAGAGAGAGAGAGACAAGAGGGATGAAGGTCAAAGGCTGGATTTTGTGTACGAGTTCCATCTTCCATCATCATCATCAGTATAAATAGAGCAGAGGGTGGAGGAGCTCTCTCGTCAGTTATTATCGTATCGTATGAGTGTAGTTGAGAGTTGAGATGGTACATATTGGGAATGAGCCGTTAAAACTTAAAATGAACCATGGCATTTAGAGACATTGACATTCTGTTATGCAGTTTTTTTGCAATATATCTGTATATTTTTTTTTTACACTTGGCCAAGTCAACTCTAACGTAAATTGTAATGACAACAATATATATAGTACGTGATCATTTTTCTTTTTCATTTGCTAAATACTCATCGTCAGTTTTAAAGGCAAACACTATATATCGACGAGCTAAAGACTAAAGAGAGGCGTCAGGTCAGACGTCATTCGATTCAAATTACTTTTTATTTTGGATGTTTGGATGTGCAGAAGAGTGGTGAAGAGTGGGATGAAACAGTAATTCATCTCAAATTTTTTTGAACAAAAAACTCGTGTTCTTCATATACGGCTAATAGCTAATTCAAAGTCTACACAATTATTATCGTATATTAAAAGACGAAGAAGAAGAAGAAGACAATAGCAAAAGAGTTCCTATGTACATTTTTCTTATATACAGATAGACTCTGAACTTTATGATCCCAGATTGAGTTTACAATTTTTACAATCACCCCACAGTCCTTTCATAAAGTGTGATTTAAAGATTAAACCATTTGATTTTGTTTTATGTCTTCTCATATTCCATACGCAATTTGTTCATCTCTCAATCACTCTCATTACACGAATTACAAATAGACTAATAGTCTATTCAGTATAAGAGAGGTTCAATCCAAACAGTTATTTTTTTTTTTTGTGTCATGTTGGATATTTTTATTATTTTTTATGGTTTTTTTTTTTGTGTCCATAGTGTCAATTTTCCATGTGACATTACAAATTTTCACCGTCAGCATGCAGAAAACCCAAAGAGAAAAATATCCTATCGTAAAAAAATCAAGAAATGAGTGTTTCACAGTGTGTTTGGCATGCTTTCAAGGGATTTTGAATAGAGAATCCGAGAAGAGCAAGCACCCAGCTCTCCTCTCAAATTGATAAATTATGCATGTACAAGTACAAGTTACAAGTCCCTATACGAGGGAATTGTAATATGATGCGTGTACACAATAATAAAATTAATGGCAATTTTTATTGCTCTCACCCTCTCTCTCTCTCTCTCTCTCTCTCCTCACTGTTGTGGTTGTGATGCATTGAAAAGAAGTCGAGTTGAAAGTTGAACGAGACGAGACTTTGAATAGGACAAGATTTTCTTCTTCTCTACACACAAGCAAGAGCAAGAGCAAGAGGAAACATATAGCAGTGTTTCAAGTTTAGAATTTCAAAGCTTGCAGTTTAGGTCTATAGTTTAGTTTAGTTTGGTATTTGATGTGTATCTCGTAGGTTTATCCTTGTAGACTTAGACTCATACTTTACACTTTACACCTACAAAGTCAGAGCTGAATCTAACATTATCATTTCTAATTTGGAACGTTCAGAAGTCAGATTAAAAAAAAATTCGGGGGAATATAAAAAAAGTTTTGGGGATTTCATAAATATACACATAGTTACTTTTTGGTTACACTTTTGATAATTTGGAAGACGGAACGAGTAGCAGTTTGAGCGGAATTTTAGGGGAGGAAAAAAAAGAGAGAGAGAGAGATAGAAACGCTTATTTTTTTTGGTTCCATGTGCCCGTAGAAAATTTTGACTGGGAAAGAGAAGAATGGAACAGATATTACGTGTGTAGTGTAAGAGTGGCTGCTAATGAATATTTAAGACTTGGGCCTCAGATTGGGATTGTGTGTGTGTGAGTTTTGTGTGTGTATATGTGTATGGGAATTTTGGAGAAAACCAGCGGGAGAAGCAGAACTCTACAGACTCTCAACAAGGAGGTAGAGAGAGTCGGCCGTTGGAGTTTACTGATCGTGAGTTTGTTTTGTTTTGAGTGTTTTAGTGAATAGTGGAAGACTGGACTGGCATGGCATGGGTTTATGCATATCCGCATCCTTCTTCTTTCTCAAGTCAATCTAAGTTCTTGGGAGCAGGGAAGCATAAAGTTTTTAACGAGATGTGTGTGTCTGTGTGTGTGTGTGTGAGTTTGTGTGATTTTATGTGGATGCGGAATGTGTGTAAAGTAGATATAAGATTAATAATTTGGAGCAAAATATACGATATGTTGAGATTGTGCGTACATGCTATGGTCACAGATACCGTTATTAAGTGAGTCTCAAAATTCTCAAGTATGAAATCTCAAGACGGTATTGTATGTATACCTATGATGTGATGTGTATACCCTACGACTTGACTTTCCCTCAGTCAGCTGCGCTCAGTAAAGTTTCAGAATGTGCAATAGTAATGTTGTGAGCTTGAGAGTTTGGGTTTTGTTGGGATGTGCTTTGGGCGTTCTTTTTTGAGGGGAATCACCAAAAACTTGCCCTTTACACTTACACTATGTAAACTATAAATATGTACAGAATATTTTACGTGTTTGTTCATATTTACCGCATAGAAAAAGTGATAAAGAAATGCTATATATGTATGTTATATAGGTTTTCTATGTATTTACCGCGTACATATCGTATATATTTGTACAAACAAAAAATTACAAGGCTTTCAAATGTTTGTAGAAGAAATGGAAGCGTTTAGAGTTTAAATTTTAGTGTTGAACATGAATTTATAAATGAGTTAACCTTTCATTAAAACCCATGCAGTAATTTATCTGTAAACGGGTTCAAATCTACTTACTCTGGGATTTATGGGGAATTGGTTATGGTGCGATGAGAGAGAAAGAGGGAGAGTCGAGTACACGCTACTTTGTATCGCCGTTTCCAACATCAACGTCGAATCTCCTGCCGTGCGGAACGAAACCGAAATATTTGACTATTTATTACTTATGTTTTTGCTACCTGCTTCTCTTCTCCCTCTCTCACTATCATCCTCGCTGTCAGTTCAAATACTTTGACAGATTTCCCTTTCTCTCCAAGTCATCGGAAACAGAGTGTGTGTGTTTGTGTTTATTGTACTCAAGTTTTTATAGTTGTACATCATGAATGGTAAATTTAAATTAAATGACTTGAGACGCAATTAAACAATTTTCTAATTTTTAATGGCTCAAAAAAAAATATTTTGATGTGCCCATTGAGTGCCTCCTTTATGCTGTGATTTTGGGGCTTGTATTTACAATTTGAGAGTTTGTGTTGTCTGTAGTAGTTAAGCAAAAAAAACAGACTGTACGATTTTTTTTTTGAGATTACCTATACATAGGGAGTGTCTCAAGAAAAAATCCCAGGATTTTCCTTTTGACATGCGGATTATTATACTTGAGTCCAGTATTTTCCGGCTCATTTTCCTTTCATGGAATTTTGTATTGTGTATATTTGTTTTTGTATTTATATTCTACCGATTCGGATATTCGTGCATTCGGTATTAAGGCAGCCATGTAGAATTTACTCGTTCTCATACTTGATCTTTCATATGTACTAGTTTCAGTTGGGTTTGGTTTATTTATTTATTACTTTGTGCCGCTACCAGGTTCAAAGTTGCAAACTTGGTGAGTTTTTTTTCCCTCTTTCTTTCTGCCTGGTTTTGTTCGATCTCTTTTGCTGTTTCTTTATTCCTTTCTCTTTCTCGTGTTTTCTCTTTTGCGGTCGGCCTACCGCCTAATCCAAATTCAAGTGCACTCGTATTAGAGTATTCGAATTCCAAAAGGTGCACTCAAGCTCTCAATTGTTATTCGTACCGTATTTTTATGGATTTGCTTGATTGCTTCACAACAACAAGAAAACCTCCTCATTTCGGCTCTTTCTCTCCACCATCTTCCGCCTTTCTATCTGTTTGTTTTTACTTATTTGGCTATCACATCACCCAGAAATTGCCGTTTGCGTGAATTCAAAGACAACTCAAAATGTCTACTTATTTTCTCTGTACAAATCCAATCCACCGTCTAATTCTACTTTTACTCCTTTTTTGTTTTGAACTACACATGATTTCAACTCTCAAGATTCCCCGTGGAAAATCATGGAAGAATATAATATTAATGCAAACTTGATAATGATAATCCTGTGCAAAACTTGCTCCTCCACACAAAGAAATAACAACGAGTGAAAGTACATATACATACATATAGAAAAAGTATTAAGTCACTTCCAAGTGTGAGTAATTGATTCTATTTTTACTCGAGTGGATATTCCGATCTATTGTCAGGATTCGTATTATTGTGATGCAACTCTCTTTCTCTCTCTATTTTTCTTTTGTTCGCAAAATGTCTTTCATCTTTATATTTTTCGTTGTGTACATACAACTGTTTAGTAGTATAGTGGATTTTTGTGTGGGGGGAGGAGGGGCTGAAACTGAGGCCAAAACTTTAACTAGTCCAGCCATTCTTCTCTTTCTATAATGATATAATGAAGAGTCTATAAACAAGGAAAGGAATTAGTATCGTAACATGATGAAGCAGAATGTGTTGAAATGATGAACATAAACATAAGTATATGTATACACGGAGCTTGTTAGTGTTATTTTTATACTCATTTCGTATGTGAGTATATAGACACTCGTCTGTGTATGCTCTGGAGAGAAAGAGAATCGAATATTTGGAGGGAAAGGGAAGACATACGAACGCAAAAAAATATGTTTCATGTAAAATAAAGTTTCCAAAGCAACGCCTAAATACGCCTACGCAATAAAAAGAAAGAGAAAGAGAGAGAAAGAAAAGAGTTTCTCCTACCCGATTACGTTCATGTTATTCCGTTTTTTTTTGGATTCGGATGTTCCGACAGAGAAAAAAAGCATACTAGTATACATCAGCCTACATATACAGATATTTAAGCATGTACTCGTACTCACATGTGTGTGGATGTGCAAAAATTCTTTCCGGTTGTTTCCTTGAAATCTAGTTTGTGTCCGTGTCCGTAATGCGGACTCTCTCCTCTCTGTATACTCCATCAAGTGAAACACAGTCCCTACCCGAGAATGGAATATTCTCGTATATAAAAGAATGTGGTGGATTCCACATTGTGGAAAGGGAATCGAGAAAATTCAATATTGTATGAGAGAGACTCTTTAGTTTAGAATTGAAGGAATTGGAATTGGAGAATGAAATGAAATGTCTGTAGGTGTTTTTTTCCCTGTATACAGCACTAGTACATAAAATTCCGTATTGGGAAATAAAACGAAATCATAAACATAACCGGGAAATAATGATAAAAATGACAAAAGAAGACGACAAAAATACTTTGTGTGCATAGTTATTTTTGTAGTGGAATTTTATGCCACTACATTTTTATACTGAGAAGTAAAAAATTCATAAAATATTATTGTCATCTCCACCCCTAAGAAAAAATCAAATTCTCACACATACGATATATACTTACATTTGTTGAGACACATTTTAAATCCGACAAAGACCAGTGTGTTTGGACATTTTCTTTTCTATGTATATATATAAAGAAATCATTTTAAAATGTGGGCTCGACAATGTTGTGGGAGTTGTCTTGTTTTATGTACTACAGAATTTTATATTATTTTTTATCATTATTATTATCGTATCCACAGTGGGGTAAGGTACATTTCAACATTGAAAATTCATAATGTCACAAAGAGTCCTGTCACACATATTTTTGGGGGGATTCAGTACAAAAAAAACTGATTCACGTTTTTCTATTTCGCGTTTTCCTTCTGGTGCATCCATGTCATTCCTACATTTTTTACATTTCATTTCCATGTACATGAACGAACGTCTTCTGTCTCCTTCTCTTTCTCTTTCTTCTCTCTCTCTCTCTCTCTCTCTCTCTCTCTGACTCGTTCTTATTTATTTATGGAGCTGTACTAAATTGTGATAAGGATTTCTAGTTTTCTCTCTACCTTTTTTCTTATTCTCGAGCTGTTTTCTTTGTCTAACTAAAGAGACGAGAGGAAGAGCGAACGGGGGAAAATGAATACTTTGTATATGTAGTTACATTATGTAGATGTAGACATTAAGTCTTCATTGATCAAATATCATTTTCGTTTATTGTATAATGTATATACAGATACATATATTCATATGAGCTCTAATACTCTGTTGAAATGTTGAACAATGAATTCAATAAATTTTATCGCAATCGCAAGTAAATATTATTTTAGACATGCCTAAAAGCTTTCTCCCACTCTCTTTCTTTCTTTCTTTCTCTCTCTCTCACTTTTGCCCTCGTGCCTGTTTTTATTTTCGCTTTTTTCCTTTTCGCTTTCGACTTTTTTTCTAACTTAAGGTTTACACATTATTTCATTTTCCCTCGTCATTCTTTCAAGTCCTCGTTCAAGCATTCAAGGAAGCATGAGATGATAAAATGCCATAAAGAATTAAATTTGGAAATGCGTACATGCGGTTGCTCAGTTTTCTTGATGGAGAATGGAGAGTGTCAGTATATAGTCGCTTTCACTTTCTCCCCCTCTACAATTTTGAATGAATGCGGTCGACGACAACTATATATATTGTCTTGGTTAGTTGTACATTTTTTTTCGTGGGGTTTGTACGATATTTTCATTTTCCTGAGCTTTAATGGGAAATATTTCCAACATTTCTATTCCAATGTGTACACCTGCCATTCCCAAATCAATATCAAGGCAAGCATCTCATCTCTCATCTTAAATTTCTTGACAATTGGACTTTTTTCTTTACGAGTTGTACCGTGTGTTTTGAGTGCATTCGACGTTATGCATGCATCCGTACCCAATTTCAACATTCAATATTTGCTGGCTAGACTGTTCTTTTGTATGTGTGCATTGTCATCGGTAGTTGAAAATTGGATGTGGGGAAAGTGGAGATTTCATATCTATTATGTATATTGCCTTCATTTGAATGGGTAAACATACTGAATTTGAGTTGATGAAATATTTTTTAAGTATCTTTTGATTTGAAGAGAAAGTAAACTATGCATAAAAGAGTATGATGTTTCAATACGTGAGCGTATCCGGGAGGAGTTTGTCATTTAGCTTAGAAATGGGAATAAGAAACACAGAAATTGGAAACTGAGCTCCGTATTATGTGTACACATTGGGCAGATATCTACTGACTTGATAAAATATGCACGAATATCTGTAGATGAGAAAAAAGAAAATTAAACAAAACGCTCTCTCTCTCCCTCCCTCCTCTCTCTCTCTCTCTCGCTCTTTTTGCCTGTCTGGAGAGCTAGAAAGAAACTTTTATGTTGGTATATCAAATATAGAAAAAGATGGAATGATGAAGACGATGAATGTGTTTGTATTCTACATGATTTCATTGAGAGTTTTCCAATGACTGAGGAGTATACGCAAATGTGGCCAATTTATCTTGGCAGAATAGAATGTTTTCATTTTATTACCCCCAGTGGTAGTTTATAATGAAGGTGTAATGATTTACGACCGAGTTATTGATTGGTTTCGGTGTTTGAGAAATTTTCACATTGTGTATGAGTGAGTGAGTGTCTGTGTGTATGTGGGATACATATAAATCCTTTCAACTCAATACATATGAGCATATACAATGTAGTGTAGTTCAGTATAGGTAGATTGAATATGGAATGAGCCACGTGGTTACGGAGAGATCCCTTACGGTGAAAATAAAGGGTAGCTTGAAATGAAATTGAAGCACCTGCACACACTTTTTTTCTTCTCATTTTATTAATTTCCTTACACTTGGATCGTGTGGAGTCCTCATACCTAGTTCTCTTTTAAAACTATACTACAGATACATAGACAATGTACATAGTACATGTACACATGCTGTATATTGTAGGTATATTGTATTCCCTCTCTCTCCCATCTCCTGCCATGCAGACAGCAAACAGAAGAACAAGCATGAAATATTAATTCTATCAAGTCTGTGAATGTGACGTGTGGTGTGTGTATGTGTGTGTGTGAAAAGTACGAAGAAGAATATGAAGCCCCGCTGATTCTATAGCAACTAGCAAAATATTGCCATGACATTCAAGTTGCTGTTTAGTGTACACGTGGATGGATATATATCTATATATATATATCCATGTACATATGTGGATGTGGAATTCTGAGATAATTCCCGGGGATATTTTGATCTGTAAGTTGTCCTACATTCGAGAGAGTGTGTGAGGATGGTGGTTTGAGATGAGATGGTTTCTGGTTTTGTTCGTGGCTCTATTCCTTCTAACTATATATTATACAAATGCATGTATGTGTTTGTGTGTGTGTACCTATGGATGTGTGTATTTATTTATTTGGCATGATGCTATACATTTTATTGTACATTTCCGTTCTCAAACCCTGAAACTGACCAGTAGATTGGATTGGATTTTTGAATTGGTATGAAATTCCTCCTCTGGGACGGAGAGAAAGCGAGAGAGAGAGAGAGAGAGTCTTCACATATCGATATTTTGGATTTTGATTTTGATAAACTTGTTCCTTGTTCACAGTCGATTTGGGAAATTCGTCGTGGAATCAATTTTTGACCGTTAGATTACGTGGAAGTGGTGGGGGTCACATGCCCGTATATTTCATTTTTCGTTTTGCCTTGTACCCTCGTGGTTGTTTCGTGTGTGTTAGTGTGTAATGTGTTTTTGTTTGTGTGTACCTACGGTGATTTTCATCATGAGCCATAATTCATATGATTTCTGTTTGCATGCCAAATGCAAAAGGTTGTTTTTGTGCGTGAGGCTGAGTTCAAGTAAAATCCGTCTTGAAATTATTAACGATACGATAGTCATGACTCAGTTACGATGTAGAGCATTATACATACGACTCTATGTATATACACAATGTATAGCCATTGCATTGCAATTGCCAGTGTTTGTATTCTGTTTGTTTGAGCTACAACTCTGAGTTTAATTCGTTTTTGCTTATACTTCTGTATTATACTTTATACAAAATCTTTCATAACTAACGATAAGAAAAATAGAATAAATATTCCTGTATATCGAATGGTCAGATTTTGAGTATGAATTTGGTAAGATTAAATCTCTAGTTACAACTAAACTGAAATGAAGAACAGTTTGCTTCTCAACTGCTACATAAATATATGAAAAGTATCAACTGTTTAGAGAAAATGACTCATTTAAATGATAATGATGATCATTGTAATTTTATGCATTGCATAATGAAAGTAGGTAGGTAAGTAGATGGAGAAAAGTATAGACTTTTGTTTTTTCCTATATGGGTAACTGAAGAGTAAATAGATATGAACATGGATCGTTTTATAAGTTTGAAGAGTTTGTGCCGTACTATATAAATCTGTATAGTGCACGCGTATTTAGGAGTGCGTAAAACAATGGATGTGCGTTATTGAATGACAATAACCATAGTTGAAAAGTAAAACAAAAACAAAGTCCGCCGTAAATAATAAATTAGTGTGCGTTCATTATGTTCCAATGATTGCATGACTGAGCACGTGTGAAACAGTTTATGACGATTAGGCTGAACAGCGTATTTATTTTGACTTGTGGGATCTCTCTCTCTCTCTCTCTATCTATCTCTATCTCTATCTCTATCTCTATCTCTATCTCTCTCTATCTGTATGTCTCAGTTAGGTATGTGTGTTTGTGTGTTCTGGGGGAAGATGAGACGAGGGGTCGTGAGGCTTTCTCTGTATGTGTGTGTATTTGTTTGTACAAACTCTTATGTTTGTATATGTGTATCCCTGATCTTGATTTTCATGTCATGGTTACGCCAATGCATACCGTAACCAGAAGATAACCAAAGTACAAACCATCCTCAAGCAGAAAGCATTTATTTCTTCGTCTTCTCTGTATGTAGTATATAGTACTTGTATCTGTGCGCCCCTTGCATACTCCTTGCCTTGTATTAAAATTACAAGATAATCGTCATCATCATAAGGTGTGAAGGATAGAATTGTGATAGAATATGAAGGAATTGAGAGTCAAATAGTTACATTTAACCCCTTGCCGTTATTCTTATTGTTATTACGGGAGACTGGCAGGAGGAAAAGGAGACGTTCTCACTGTTCTCAGTAATGAGAGAGAAGAGAAATAGAGGACAAAAAGATTACTACGAGTGAAGTGTGTACAGTACAAGGTGCTACTAGTACCACCAGTATTTCATACTGTATATAGTGAAATGGTTAATTGTGTCATTTTAATTTTGTGAATGTCCAACAACAACAACTGACTTAGTTTTTTTTGTTCATATATTTTTTTATTAAAGTATCGAACGAAGCTTCGTGAAGCCCAAGCTACCCGTGTTGCAGCTCAACGAGCTGCATTGTCGCAAAGACAAGAAGAGGCCATGAGAGTGGATCGCCGAATTGCCGAATTACAGGAACGGTTACACCGGAAACGACTGTTAAATCATCAATTGGCTGTAACCCTCAAACACCAGGTATGTTAAGTATTTTGTATTATTATTATTATTATTATTATTTAGTTTAGGTTTATTTAATTAACTAATATTTAAGAAAAAAAAGTGGAGGCTTCAATCAATCAGAAGCACAGGTGAGAGTTTTCATTGTGGGACTTTTACCTGTATTTTTTAAATTCATGCATATTGTGTAGGTCATGAGACTTGGAAAGCCAATTAGAAAGTTCTAAGCCTTGTCGATCGCCGCTAAGCGGCGGGGAAGCTACTTATTTAAATACGTTGGTCATTTCTCGGTATTACCTTGCCGGCATGACCTGAAATGTTTTAATGTCTCCCATTTTTCTTACATTTTAGCTCAAATATTGAATAAGATTTGTTGATCTCAACACTTATATCGTAATTAAACAAATTATATACGTTATTAAGTAATTACCAGTTATTTTCACTCGTTTTTTATAACTGAAGTTATAACAATGGGCAACAAGTGCTCGTGTATAAAAGTATCCTCAAAGAGGAAAAGAGATTATAACGTTAGTCGTCTTGAGGACGAGTCCTTAGTTGACAAGGAGGTAAAGTATTAATATTGCAATATGAAGAGAAGAGAATAGGAAGAAATCAATAATAGATAGTTTACATGTCATGTAGTGTGCATTCAATAATTTAGTAATAATAGTTTTTTAATATATTATAAAATGTTTCCTATTATTTTCATTATTACAGGAAAACAACGATGATGAGTATGTCTCCGCACCGTCCAAACTCGACCCAAAATATCAGACGTTGCCTTCTAACGCCAAATTTAACTTTAAGAAAACTGATAATAATATAGAGGGGATGCAACAATTAAAAATCATACACTCCAACTCCAACTTTTCCCTGGAATCTCCTCAACAGCAACAATTGAACCAAGAGCAGTATACACTTCACATTCAACAACATCAGTTGCAACAATCAACAAAAACCAACCAGCTCACCAACTATAGTAATAGCTACAGTAATAGTTCGCAGCTCCAAAGTAACTTATTGACTCATAATATTCATAATTTAAAGAGTGCCAATAGTGCCCATCAATTACAGCTACAAACAGTTGCCCTATCCCATGCTCCATCAATACCATCCCCCAATTCTACATCCATATCCTCTGCTCAGTCAGCAAATGGTCAAACTACCCAGGCGTCCAGAGGAAAGTCACTGAGCTATGGTGCTACTACAAATGAAAATGCTTATCCAAGCAATTATGGGCTTCAAACGGGAGCTCCAGCAACAATCGCTATCACCAGTGGAGCCTTGATGCCCCATAGTAACAGTATACCTCCAACTAGTCAGGTAAATAATATAGATTATTATTATATCTTATAATATTATTACCTATATCATATAATATTATTACTATTATTGTATCATATAGTAATAATAATATTATTCTAACTTTTATTTGATGTGGGCCAGGCACCCTTTCAAGTTTGGTTTCATTATGTTGCACATTTATCATCTATATATCATTATAATAATATATAATATAATATTATGAATCATATTTTATATGAAGTTTTTTCTTTTGGTCTGTCGAATGTTGAAAAAGTTAAAATCATCTAATAATATGTAATATCATATATGACTTATTGATTTACTTTCTTTTTTTATTATATTATATAGTTGGGTAGCAAGGAGCAGTCTGCCTCCGTAGGAAGTAATTCATCTAGTGTGAGTGATAGTGGCTTTAATGGTGGACAAACTTTAATACCATCGGGTGCGACGATCGGAAGTAGTCGAATTTCAAAGCCTGCTCTGCCCCCTAAACCCGCTAAACCAACTCCTCCTCCTCGAGGTCAGAATCTACAGGATGTCTTTACATTCAATCAAAGGTACGACAAATTATTTTTTATCAAAAATGATGTTTAGTATTGTTTTACAGTTTTGTTCGATTACATGAGAATGAGAATTTATCATGTTATGGTTTTGTGTATCTTAGGTTATCCAGTAGTGACCGGGAAGGTAGTGGGATGTCGATGCCCGACAGATCTGAGCTACCTATCAAGCCTAAGCCCTTGTTTTTGAAGAAGCATCAACAACAACAACAACAACAAAATTCGTCAAGTCCCTCGACTACTAATTCTACAGGGGAGCAACCAAGTAGTAACAATAACAATGGGGCCACAGTGAGTGCATTTTCCAGACACATTTCTTTTCAAGTTGTCACTTGTATTCTTTTTTCTTATATACATTATTTTATTTTATTATAACTTTTTTATATGTGTACGATAGTAATATATTTTAAAGGCAATACTTTTTCGTTTATTTACTTGTATTTATGATCACTATCGAATCAAAGAAACAATAATAATAATCTTACCGAATGTTACAGGTTCGCGTGTCAATGAATCGTCGTATTCAAATGCCCCCAGCGTTTCTATTTCCTGAAAACGATCCGCCTCCGTCAGATCTAATAGGTACAATTTTAAGTTAAACACTATATAAGGAACAGAATTACATTTATAATGACCATTTTACATCGTACTCATATGTACTGATCTTACTGATGCATAAAATTATTTGAATATTTTACTAATCGTGTTTATTTTATTTTTTCTACTAATTTCAGAATACCAATCCTCATCGTCATCCTCCTCCTCAACAGAGCGAGGGCAACAACAGCATCAAACTGGAATGGTCAATAGTTCTCAATCGGAAGATATTGTTGATACAACAGTAGTATCAAAGTCCATTGCCGTGATACTTCCAGAAGAGTATACTCTTCCGGATTTATTTCCGCATCCTAACTTAAAAACCTCTTCGGTTCCAATCGACAAAGAAAGAATGAATCTTAATCAAAGTTCTATTGTTAGTACTAGTGCCTCCTTCCTTATCCCATCAAATAATACTATAAATTCGAATGACGTCGCCAGTAACAATAATAATTCAAGTAAAGAATATAGTCGGGATTATTTCACACATAATCAAAATCAAAAGTTTGGCAATATGGGTCCTAGTTCCCCGCAACTCCCCACAAGCTTGTCACCATCTTTACAAAATAGTAATTTGAATATAATTCGTTCGACAAACGCTAATATGAGTCCTAGTTTAATGACTGATGGTAGCACAGGAGCTTCGGATCCTAATAATATAATAAATGATCGTCATCATCAGCAGCAGCAACAAATGCAAATGGCTGATATTGAAAATCTAAACCATGTTAGCTCCATGAGCATACAAGTTAGTGCCGAAAACCAGTTAGTGGAGTCTAGTATGGATCTAAGTCCAACCCAGTTGGAGTCTTATGGTATGAATTAAATTAATAAATAGTAAATACTTTGAGGAACTTTGTAAAGTGACATAATAATAATAATAATGTGGAAGTTAATGTTTTATACTTTTGCATTTTCTTTTTGTAGAAGTGAATGAACATGCCGATGTGAGTGAAGCAATTGACCAACAAAATGATGAAAATGCGTCAGATTCCACTAACAGCGGAAGTACGATAACAACAACAACCTCTTCAGTTTCTTCTGGAAGTGCCGGAGGTGGTAGTGGAGTTGTGAGACGAATTAAGAAGGGAAACCTAAAAACCACAAATAGGGTAATGATAGAAAATGATATTATAAATTCCCGAATGTTTTATTATATTTCTGATGAATTTACAGTACAAAAAAGCACAAGCTTTATTTGCAATCAAACGTAATAAGTTCATAAATCATCCCTGTTTGAAACCTATCGTAACATCCATTTTTTGTAATGTTAATTTGCAGGATCACGCTCCATTGGGCCGTAAAGTAAGTTTTGATCCCTTGGCTCTCCTGTTGGATGCCTCCCTGGAAGGTGAATTAGATTTGGTAGTTAAAACTGCGGGCGAAGTCGGAAATGCCTCAGCAGCAAACGATGAGGGTATGGATGTTATGTCAATAATAATTTTACTATGTCAATATTTAGTTTTTTACTCTACAGCAAAAACTATGTTTTCGAAATTTTATTACTCGAAAACCAAATTACGAAAAAACTTGAAACGTGCCTTACAGAATGCTACATTTTTTAATGTGTATATGAGAGTGGGTAAATCATGGATTTTCCTAGTGTTTGATTTCTACTGGAAATGGTAATAAATTATAATTTTGTTATATCCAGGTATAACGGCTCTCCATAATGCAATATGTGCTGGTCACTCCGAAGTCGTAAGATTCCTGGTCGAATTCGGATGCGATGTAAATGCTCAGGATAGTGATGGCTGGTATGTTAAGAATGAATATAAAAACAAAAGAAATAACCAATAGCAATAAATTCATTTGCAGAAAAAATGTCAAGCTTCACACCATCTTAATTCATAATTTTATGTAGTTTTATCTTATAGTTACATATTATTATGACTATTCTGAGGGATCGGAATTCTACACAAACCTGATATTTTACCATATTTTTGTTTTATTACTTATGCGATAAATACGTAATGATTTCTTAGGACTCCGTTGCATTGTGCTGCATCGTGCAACAATGTGGGCATGGTGCGATTCTTAGTCGATCGAGGTGCCTGCATATTCGCTACTACACTAAGTGATCATGAGACAGCTGCTGAAAAATGCGAAGAGGATGAAGATGGTTTTGGTCCTTGTTCAGAATATTTATACAGTAAGTAAACAATATCTATTTTATCATAGAATGAAAAATCTTTTCAAAGAGGGACCACTGTCTACATCTTTACACAAAGGTACAATGCGTAGCGTATTTATAGGTACAGTTTTACGCAGGTAATGGCAGGTATGTATATAAAAAGGGGAGATAGGTATGCATGATGAAGAATTTAGAAAAAGCTTTTCATTCACTCCTTCGGCTCAATAAGCTTCTTTCAACATTCGACCATGAAAAAGGAGATAAAGAGAAATGGAAGTGGAAAGTACATAATTAGCAGATGAAGGGAGAAAAGCGTAAATATTCCTTTACATGCATACAAATGTAGGGAAACATGCATTGAAAGTTGGTTAGTCTGGTTAACGCTATACACTGTGGCTTTTCCTCGTACTTCAACTTTTAATGCCTCTGCTCGGAACCTCCTCAAAGTCTTTGAGTGACGATGAATTGGAAACAAAATTTCACATCAACATTTACTTTTTAGTCCTTTTGTATACCTGCTATACGCACAGATTACATAATACACACATTTTCCCCATATCCTTAGTAAAATACACGGGGAGCTAATGAAGTTTTATCGGTTGTTTTCTCCTTTTTCATTGGATACAAGTTTTCTTTTTTACATGGGCTCGTGTAGCATGTCTTCTTCCGTGTGGTAAATTGTATGAAGTATACATAGTTCGAATTATTCTACAAGAATTTTATACAGTGAACTTAATCTGAAAATATAATACAAGTTTTGAATTATGTGATACAATATAGTATCCCTTAGCATAATTTGAGGAAAAGGAACATCGGAAAAATTATAGTACAAGTTTTTAAATGTAGCAAAAAACGATGTAATAACAATACAATATAGAGTAGTCTGAGTATAGCATACTATTCTTTTCTAATTACTCATGGGATTTGTCACTTTGAAAACTGTGTGAAAGAGAGAGAGAGGGAGAGAGTTGAAACAAGTACAAGATTAAAAACTAAATATCGAGACTCAAATGTAGTTTAGGTATAGAAAACAGAACTGAAAGAAAAAGGGACATATATAGTGATAGACCTTGAGTTCTTTCTACACTCATGCTTAATATCTGTATTGTGGAGGAAAACCTGAAGTTATAAAGTAGAGACAGCATATATACGGGAAGGCGACCACGAAGTGAATTAATGATACAACCAGCTACTAATATTAATGCTATTCTAATGCACTTCTTTACGTAAGATTAATGAAGTAAATACCTAAAGTTTAAAGGCTCGCTGTGGTTGCGGCTTGTGCTGAAGAAAACCATACCATAATCATGTAGGAATTACAGCTTGTGTGCATGTGAGGGAACGGGAGAAACGATTTGGAGAAGAAATTTACAAGCTCTTATACTCGCCTTAATGTTTCCCTAGTGAACCTTTTTTTTCCTCAAAAGGAAATTTTTTATACATGTTGTAGTAAGTATATAGCGCATCTAACGATATTTACTATTTTTTCTAATATAGTTACACTTTTTGTACATAAATTAACGGTTTTATCTTTGACTTGGATAGTGTCGGGGTTTTAGTTTGAGAGTTGGTATCTCACATACCCTATATAGCTTTGATAATACATACAAAGACATAAGTACTTAGTATTGATGTATTATAATGAAGTTTTTTTTAATAACAGAGAATGTTTCTATTTTTTCAAGGTATTCAAGAGAAATTGGGGATCATGAATGGTGGAGTAGTTCACGCCGTATTTGAATATGATGCCCAGAATGCTGATGAATTGACATTTCGAGATGGCGATCGATTACTAATTCTAAGAAAAGGAGATGAATTCGAAAGAGAATGGTGGTGGGCTGCCATCGGTGAACAACAAGGATACGTCCCGAGAAATCTCTTAGGAGTGAGTTGTTTAATAGTATATAAATCATCTACATTATAGATTCTATAATCTTTCAAATTCCAAAAGTATTTTTGTAACAATTTAAATTGTAATGTAATTTGATTTTGTAATTTTTATTTTTTATTTTTTAGTTGCATCCCAGAGTGCCTCAAAGACGTAACGAAAGTTAACCCACAAGTGCCATTAAACTGATGTGAAGGGAGACATTAACTTGAAGCAAATTGAAAAAATTCCAACTTAACATATATGAATATTGCAGCACAGGCTTAATTATTTGTTTCTCTTGCTTTTGTTTTTGACTTTTTATATCCTCTACTATACTTTAATGAGGATTATTATACTTCATTCTTTTGAGTTACGGAAATATAATAATAACTACGTATTATTATTATTATTGCTGTTACAAATCTCTGTTAGTCTAAGATTTCAGATGATACTGAGAATTTATTTAATTAATTATAGTATATAATATAGAATTCAGAGGAACATATTAATGATGACTATACGTCTAGAAAGATAGACATGAACCATACATATGATTCACACATATATAGATATGCTCTATTTGAGTATTTAAAGAGTTCAGAGTATTTTGAAATTCCGTAACAAGAATTTACATTTATTAGCCTTTATTTCTTCTTAATTAATACATTCTCTATACACTATATGTATGAGGAATAACTTTGTTAATGTTTTTTTTTTTGAAATGATATGTGATGAGCCGCTCGCCCATGTATGTATACATTTAGTTATACTTTACTATGTGGAATTATTCCACTGGAATCAAGTATATTGTTATTCCGTAAATATATACTATATGAATATCTAGAAATACTGTATTACATAATAACTTTGAGAAAAAAATTATATTATGTCTTATAAAAAATATCTACTTAATTATTGTAAGTGATAAAGATGAAACATTTAAATATATTGTACGTAATCTATTTGAACTTAATATTATTATATTTAAACTACAATAAATTTAGAATGTGATTGTAGTGTACGGAAAAAGTACGGACGTGACGTTCGCAAATTCGCAAAGCTTCGGCAAAGTTTTCAAACAGTGTGCCTCCTATACTTTGAGTCTAATCAACAGAAAACAGCGGAGCTGAGTCGAATTTTTCTACTTATAACGATGATTACGAGTAAAAAAAACTTACGATTTAAGATTTAATTGTATAATTATAATAATTAAATATGAAAAATACTATATGATGGAAAAGAATATATATATATCTATATAATACATTAATGAGAATCTATAATCAATTTAATTTTTTGTGAAATCCAAATGTGAGTGAATGTTTTGCGTGACAATGATTGTGAAAGAAGAATTTGAAAGATTCAAATAAACGTTGAATTGCAACTTAAGTCATGATGAGGAAATATTTTTATTTCATAGATTTCGTAGCATCTCTGTACAATCCAAAATCCAACGACAAGGAGTCGTTAGTAAATAGTAACGAGTATATACTTCAAAAATCGGCAATACTGCCGGAAATGTTTCCAAAAAGTGGGAACATTTCCTGAAATATTTCACTAATTTCTTATTTTAGTTTTGAATTTAAATTGCATAAATATTATTTATTCCTTTTTTAATATAACCGATATGAATGCAGGAGACTGTAATTGCAAATTTATGAAGCTCAACTTTTGCTTGGAAATGCAAAACTGCAAGACTTCTATATATACGGTGTTGTTTTTTTCTATAATAGCCCAAACAAAGTAATGTAGAATAAAGTATAATAATGACGACTCTAAATAACCAAATTTTCATATCATTTTGTTAAACAACGTTCAACATTTCTTAAACTGAGTCATGTCCAAAAAGAATGAGAAAGACGACTAGGTATGTATACACATAAGTACACAATACACAACCTTCTTCGTTTTCAGCGTCTATGTAAAAAGCCAAGCAGTCAAGCAGTAGGCTGACACGTGCAAATTAGCAAGTCACAAACTATTACAAATTCAAAACATTAAATAAGATAAGTACATTTGAATTTGAACAATCTGCACAAGTATGCAATCGTTCATGCATATTCTTTTATTATTATTCTCTTTTATATTTCATCATTTATTATTGTGTTCATTTCCTTTGAACATCTTGAGTAAGCGTAACCATAAGCAAGTTGTGAGTTAACCACAATGGAATGAAACTAATCAGGAAGTTTGCGACAAAATTATAGTTGCTCGCAATAAAATAGTCCACATTTAAAATGCCTTATATGTAATGGTTATTCTAAGACTCCATGCAAAACAAAGTTATTTTGAAATGTTTTATTTTTTTATTTTTTATTAAATATAGTAAAGCCATCACCGGCAGACTTTGGACTTGGAAATTTTTATCAAGGTCTACCGAAGGATTCATGTAAAACCGCAGTGATTACAAAACATTTTAATAAAATGATTTTCTTTTGCGTGTTGACCATCACAGAGTCAGATGAACCAAACAGTGGGACAAAGTATGGGTATTTTTTTAAAATGAAACAACTTGTTTCAAGTATCTGGATTGTATTTGCAAAAAAAAATTACTTCGTGGAAGTATTAATTACAGAATCATTCATCTTACACATACCATACTTCCTACATGCCGATAGTGGCTGGCTCAGTTTTGAGAGACGAACGGGATCGGGAAACCATACGGAAAACCAATGAATTCCAAGACAATGACAATAATTAGGATATATCCAAAGAGAGATGCTCATTCATGACGAATATACAGATATGTATGCGTAAACTATAATACCTCGCTTATATCCTATGAATTGTACAACAAGAAATGACAAATGACAGAAATCCAAGGCCGGTAATAAATTTTAATCTCCCTCAAATGAGACTTCATCTGGATTTCACGACCCATATTTTTCATTTTTCCTTCATGCCCACAGGCAAAAATAAAAACAACTTATCAATATATATAATCCATACCACACGCGAGCAAGAAAGTACATGAAAAGTACATGTATTTGTCTATGAATGTATTTGCACACACACACATACACGTCCATTATGCACAAAATTTGAGAAATCCAGTCTTGCATCATCATCACATTGTCAAGTGTAGAAGGAAAACAAAAGCAGAAGAACCCGCAGATATTTTGTCACACACTCTTTGACAAGTATATAAAACATCGTACCCATTACATTTCATTGTTTTTTCATTGCGGTAAATCCCTACTATTGATTTATTTATCTTTGTGTATTCTTTGACAATCAAAGGTCTAAGGTCAACAGGGATTTGGTGCAGACTAAACACATTCATCTACTGAACATAAACTAAGCACTTTTATCATTTTCCTTAGTCATTTTGCATTTCAATCCATGTTTCAACTTTGAAGAGTAGAGTTTTACGCATTTCATTATAGAAACTCCGCTGTGTATTCGTATTTGACTATAGACAGTGAGTCCGTTTTTTTGTCGCCTAAAATGCAAAGAGTTAATTCCAACACTATTTTTGGCTCAATTAGTAGCTATTACGTGATTTTCGCCATTTTTATCCTCGTTCAAAGTCAACTGTGGAGCTTCTCCAATGGTAAGTAGTATTTTTTAATTGACATGATACTTTTTCACTTGACAACTTTACTCATTCAGAATTACATATTAGCCTTTGCCTTTGTATATTTTTCCAACACTAAATTAACTTGGCATTAGTTTACGCGTATTTTATTGTGTGTGGACGTGGAGTGTAGAAAAACTAATTGGGATGGAGGGAATTTTTTTAGTTATGCTATAATTTCTTATGTGTTCCATTATCTTTGACTTGAAGGCCTTCAGTGTTATTCCTGTTGGAGATTTACCTGTGAGGAGTCCATTGATAGCTGTAAAGAGATGAAACATTTCCCGTCTGCCAACATTCATGCAAAAGAAATGACGGAGAACTGGAGATCAAGTCCAGAGTGTCCATCCCACCAAGAGGATTTATACTATGTCAAGAACTACATTCAAAATTGTACAGACGAAGAGAATGCTTGTGGTTCATATTTTATCAAGGTGGTAGCCGCCATTGCTCGCAACAGTATCAATGAGACAGAGTTCCCGATCCTCGTCACACCCAATTATTACCACAGTACCATCATGGCTTTGGGCTGTATGAAAATTGAGGAGAGCACAGATGACACAAGGGGAAATAAGAGTATCATCGATTCTAGTAGTGTGACAAAATCTAGTCGTGAAGACATTGAACAGGGTCAAAATGATACAACGTCCATTTTAACCAAAGCTGAAAAGGAAAAATCATCATCATCAACAGCCCCAAAGTTTTCTTCATTGACACTTGACCACAGTCCTAATATGAGAGACCATGACCATGACCTAGATGGACTTCAAGATCACCATGAGCATGAGCATGATCACAGCAGCAAAGATGGACATGGAAATCAATCTCAAGTCGTTCCTCTATCCAGCAACGATGATGACAAAGATGAACTAGTGCGAAAATGTGAGCAACGTTTTTCTCATGTTGAGAACCGAACATCCTACGGTACTCTGGAGAGGATCAATATGACAGCCGAGTACACAGTTTGCCGTCATTGTAATCGCACTTTGTGTAATTCAATTTACCCTGAAGATGATTCTGATGATTCGTCCTCCATTTCTTCATCCTCCCCGTCCTCATCAACTCCAGATGACGACTCACTTGGTCTTTGTTGCTCTGCTCCCCCATCTTTTTATTCAAATTTGTATGGAATCTCAATCATAATGGCTATTTTTTTGGGGAAAAACTTATTTTGACCTATCTGTCCTTGAGCATTTCGTTCACTTTATATTTTTTTAAATATGATATATATGATTCCATGTGTATATGCTTATATAATACTTATTATTCAGAGAAACAAAATTGCCATACATACTTAAATCTTATCGTGGATTTTGCCTTGAGTCTATATGACAATCCCACATCCATTGCGTAGTACATTTGTCACGTGAACAGTTTGATTTCAAATCCCGTATTGAGACAATTTAGCTGTAATTGTTAGTAATTATTATATAACATGAAACATGAAAACGGACGAGCAGAAAAACGAAGGACTTTGAATGATAAGAAACGAGATTTGACTCTACGGACTTCATGGGATGTGAGTACATTTGAACAAAGACTATATTTCCTTTTCTTCCTTCCTTTTTGTTTTATTTAGTATATTTAATTTTTTGTCATTTTTCAAATAGTCATCTTCAAGTCTCATTTACAAGGCAGATATAATATATAACGCAAGTGTAAGATGCATAATAGCTTTTTCCTCCTCTGTCTTGATGCATAAGAAATTAACCAGTCGTATCCATAATATGGATTCCATATATTATATGTATCTAATTTAAATTTTGTATCTTTTACAAGATATGGGTTCCAAAGGGAACCCATATAAATAAATAAATAAATTCATTGTATACCTTCGTCTCCCACACATAGTTTTTAATATGTAATGATATTATATCTACTATATTAAGAGACTGTGGAGTCTTTTCTTATCGTTTTGAAAATTTACATAAAGTCACTGAATTCTTTTTTTCTTGATTGAATGAAATTTCAAATATAACCCATAGTTTATATTTGATACACGCATATCGTATATCGGTATATCATACGAAGTTTGTAAATATGTACTTTTAAATGTCACAAAACTTGGAGAGTTGTCCATACGATAAAAAAAATCCTTTTGTCTCTTTTGAACATTCTTAATTTATTTAATTGAAAAATGTATGGAGCCCGCACAATTTCTTGTTAGAAATGAAATAAGAATATCATTTGACCATCGTTAGTGTAATACCTAATTTTTTGTATACATAATAATGCCCCATACAATAATTTCTTTCAATTACCTCTAAGATAAGGTGAAGATTATATATATGTAAAACTGGATAGAAGAACGGGTCAGATACTATCTAGTTTAAAAGATATTTGAGCTTTCCTTTTTGGCCTGTTTGGCGCCAAGGCGTTTCTTATGATTTTGTAATTCGAAAAATCACAAGAAAGAAATCGCCATATATTTTGTTTAAATTTAACTAAAGTTTGTAAATTAATTAAAAATATTTGCAATTTTTTTACAAATTTCTAACTGTTTCTATAAAATAGCCCATGTTTTTGTGCATATTAATATGCAAAAAAGTGAAAAGTAGTATCTGACCCGTTCTTCTATCCAGTTCTACATATTATGTACCTACATTAAACGTTAATGCATATATAGAGCAACTATGCCGAGAGAATTCACTTGTGTATAAATAAAAAGAATGAGAGATAAGAATACATAAATAATACATGTATGATAAAAAAAATACTACATATATGGAACCGCAGGAGTTCCATGATAATTTCTACCCATTTTCCATACATTAAATTCATGTATACATATGTAGAGTTCGAAACTATGTACGTAGATGTAAATCCGGTCTAGACTTTTATCCGGAAAGCTCATGAATTTTAGAACTTTTTTGAATTTCAAGGTCCATGTAGACCTAATATACAAGAATATAAGCTATTGATAACCAAATCATGCTGGTCAAAAATTAGAATAATTTATGTTGCATGGATAATAATTGCATACAGATACTTATGAAAGTAGTACATGCATAATTAGTTACATACCTATATATATTTTCAATTGGTATGCGTATGGCTATATTACAGAGGATAAAACATCTAACAATGTACATATGTATATGAAAACTCACACAATTCACAAATAAGTATCGTGTATATACTAGTACGTAGTTGTCGTATGTATCTATGTATACATAACCACGCAAGAGAAATGGGCAATTGGTGTAACAAATGATAGGGGAGTCTTCGGACTTGTAACAATATAATGAAATGTTCTACTAAACGGAAAAGTATACGATATATTCAAAATTAAAGTCGTAAGAAGTAATTGTTAACCGTAAAACATCGTAATTCGGAAGGTATTAACAGGGTAATAGTTCTCACGTGTTTTTTTTTCTATTCTGTGTGGATGGGTATATATTATATCGCCAATCTCAAATAAGGACAGCCGGGGTCAAATTGATAATCTCCGATTTTGTTCAAACTCGCTCCAGTGGTAGATACATACATTTCATGCCTATACTACCAAGTATAGGTTTTTTAGGTCACGGGTCACCAAGATATTTGACCTCGGAGAGTGCAAAATGCACTCAGAAAAGTATTTTTCATAGCCAAACAGTACATTACACAGCATTGGTGTAATGTATCATTCTTTTTCTCGCATTGAGGTCAATCAGGAACAAAAATTGAAAAAATTTATTT